>LBNU01013730.1:69812-113628 GCA_014162995.1 Artemisia annua
CAGGGGCGGTACTACAATGGGGGCAGCGTGGGCAGTTGCCCCCACAAAGTTCCTAGTAGATGTTAAGACTTCTATCAATGTCGACGTTCTTCGGATGATCATGATGCGTAATTTTTATTCTGCCCCCATAAGAGAATAAATAGTATAATGGCGAGCTACATCTTAGTCTAGTGGTTAAGGACATTCTTTATTTTCAGAGAGATCAAATGTTTGATTTTTGTGCTCTTCTAAATTTTGTTATCTAAATTTTTGTTTTCGCTTTCTCTATTCGTATTAATATCGATAAGGAAAGTAAGTATGTCTTAAATACTGTCCATATAATCACAACTAGTTTAGGTTCTACCTAAACAAGTTCACTTTCATTCAAAGTAAAATCATTGTCATTACATCAACAAATGCCAAGTTAGTAACATGACCTGACTTGAAATTTTACTCTAACTTTTGCCCCTCTTAAAAGAATTATCTTGAAACACATGTTGTGAGTAATTATTGAGTTGTCTACTGCATGAATTACTATTGGAAGTGAGTGATATTAATAAGGGTTATATTCCCGATATAAGAAGTAAATACATACTGTAACATTTTTTTGAATAAAGTTATATTGATAAGCTAATTAGTATATATTCAGATATAGTGATGTAGTAAAAATTTGGGCTATATACGAGTAATTTACCTTTTAAAACTTCCTAAGTGTGTTGTACAATTCATTTTCGACGACGATTATAGTATCTTTTAACCATACGTAATTCCAATTGTGAAATAAAGTTACTAAAAAAAAATCTAGTTCCGCCATGTGTATTGTTGGCGTATATGCTCGGACGGCACGTGCCGAACCACACGATTCATCACGTGTCCTAAGCACTTTCGGAGGAACACGTGACGGACGGCAAAATATAAAGGATCGCCCATTTATCCAGAAGCCCCTTTTTAACTAGCAGAGCATACTATGAACCATGTATGCACCGCCAATCCTAGATATTGTAGGATCATGTTCCCCATGTGACATGACACCTACTACCTAGGTTAGGTGTAGACCAACTCGCTCCTTTCCAAGACTATAGGTATAGCGTTCTCGGGATAGTATAAATACCCCAAAGCACATTCAATGCATACCTGATCTCTCTTTCACACATTTACTCTCATTTATTACTAAACCGTCCGATTTTTACCATACTTACTCTTACGCCAGAGTTTGGTCTTGAGGTTAAACCCAAGGCGAGGCTAACATACGTTTTTCTTTATGCAGGTACTCGAAGGACACCTACAATAGCCCAGAGGAACCTACGCGCAATCTAACCGCTGAGCAAACTTTTACTTCAACATGTATATATGGGAAGTGAGTACTTGGAAACACTTGTTAATTAGTGACTTGTGAGTTGTAAGTTGCATGTCTAGTGCAATGTGCATGAAATACCATTGGAAATGAGCGAGTGACATTAACATATGATATATTTCCAAGAACCAAAAAGAGAAAAGAATACAAGACGTTAACATCATATATTAGTAGGCCCACTACATCAACTTTTACTTCTAGCGATGGGGAGTTTTAGTGACGACCAATATCGTAATATTGTCGCTATAGGCCAACTAAATGACAAAATACTCAATTTCATAGCTCTGTATTAACAAAAAAAATTAGCGACAACATGTATGTAACACTTCTCAATTATGAGGTCATTAATAAATTAATTTCCTTACTTAATCTTTTATTGTTAAGTAAACTTGCTTTTACGAGTAGACGGATAAGCTCACTCGCGTGCATGCATTAAACTTGAACCAAACGTGAGTGATGCAGGTTTTACTGACCATGTCTTAAATTTATTATGTCTTGATTACCTAAGATATACCCTAATGCACTAACGGACAGTGAATCCGATCATGTGTAGACTAGTAATTGGTAAAACCGAGGTCGTCGCAAGAGCTATGTGGTGTGGATCCTATTTAAGTCTAGTGTCACATTTTTAAAGCTGGTTTTAAGTTGTTTGATTAATTAAACTAAAGAAAACAGAAATGAAATAAAACTGAAAATAAATTTAAGTTGTGAACAGTGGGAGAGAAGTGTACTAGCCTAGCAAATCATCCTAAATTGTTTGTGATTATGTTCTCTATTAAACTATTCTAACGCTTCAAGTGGGGAGGACATGTATCACTAGGTTCATATGGTCAAGTTCCCTAGCCTATCTCCCTAGAATCCTGCCGGGAACCAAAGGCACTACCCTCTGTCATAAGCCGACGTACGGTAGACTAGTTTGAGTCACTAAGTACCACTATATGCAAGATTTATCCTAGTATGGCCCGGCCTCTCGGATCTTAGGCCATACTCTAATTACTTAAGTTTATCAAACCCGGAAAGTGGTCCTATGGTCAATTTGCACACAAGGCAAACGGCTAGTTGTCATCCCAACCATTTCCCTTGCAACCTAACTACTCTAGGGTCTTTTGGTCAATTCGTCTAGCATACCAGGTATAACCGGTTCATCAAAACTACCGCAACTAAAGGATTTATCGTAAACTAAGCATGCACACACTAGAAGTATTATGAAAAGTACGAAAACATAACCAAAACAATAAAGGAATCATAACTGGGCTAGCACTAGAGGTGCTTAGCCAATCATATTAATAACAAAACTCAAATCAATGTTTAAATAGAACATGAATTCAAAATGTGAATTAAATGATGAAAAGCTAAAACTTATGGTGTTATATGCGTGATCTCTCCCTTGGAATAGCTCCGTATGCTGTTGTAAAATGCCTCTCTAAGTGCCCCCTTCGTTCTCTGACTTGTGTGGTGAGAAAAGATGTGTCAAATGCAGAGTTTAGGGCTGGTATTTATAGGCCCGACGTGGCTATGGCGTGATGCGAGTTTTGCAACAACACAAAAGGTTTTACCTCTCAAGGAATCTTGAGAGATTATGCAATCCTCCAGGCAGTGTACCTGATCATTGTAGTGTAGTATATGGTATGTCCGGGGGATTGATCGTTCTCTAGGGAAATAGTGTCGTTAGGATTGAAGGATAGGTCAACTAGGTCTAAGGGTGAGGGATGAGTCTTTTTGTATTTTTTATATTTTATTAAAGCAAGTAAAATCTCGGGTATTGAAAAAGTGGGCGGAATTAGTTGCTAATCAACTAACCTAAAAGCTAATAATTAAACTAAATAAAATAATTGACAAGAAAAGTAAATGTGGTGAACTTCTAATGGGAAACAAATGTGTTTACTTAGATTTCACTACTCCTTAGTTATCTCTTGTTGATTTGTTGAGTTGTCACAATTGTTTAGTTGAAGGATTGTATTCCTTAATACCATTCGTGGGGGTGTGTACGTCCTTCCCCAACCCTATGAGTCTCTATCTCTTCTTATGATGACATGTTTAGTACCCTATCATAGCCTCCTTAATAGCTACTCATGCATTAAATACAATCAATAAAACCATAGTACACATCCGATTACGTTTCTTAAGACGTTCAAGCTTGTTACCATATAGGAGTGTTAGCCAGTTTTCTTATGCCTGACGCGATTCAATCAACCAAACAACAAACAACAAACAAACATTCAATAACTAGGTTTCATTAGATCTAAGCAAACACAAGGGAATCTAAGCTAGCATGTTAATGTAAAGAAAAGACAAACAATTAATCAAACAACACATAGGCATATTGAACGATTAAATTGAGAACTTATCTTTAATTAAACATGGAAGAAAATAGGGTTTGAAACCCTAAAAGATCTGTAAAATTTGTACTAGGGTTTTGCTCCCAAGTTACACACCAAAATTCCACCCTTTATGAATGAAAAATCGAAAAAAATATATAGAGATACAAAGGTGACGGCGTCACGTTATAGGTCATGACGCCGTCATCTCGCCGCCATTAGGGTTTCGTGATGCCCTATCATGCCTCTTGACGTCGTCACCCTTTAATTCTTCTGGGCCGTCTTTTGTTAGCTTTGTACGTGACGGCCTACTCCAAATAATGCGTGACGCCGTCACGTGTAAATCGTCCAAAAGTTTTCTGGAGCATCACTTGCAATATTTCCACCTCTTGAATCTTCAAGTGACGGCGTCACCTTATAAGGTGTGACGCCGTCTGGTGTAATTTCCTGACTTGATTCTTGATTTTGTCGTTTTCTTCACTTTTAACTCCAAAAACATCCAAAATGCTCTATTTTTCAGAATTCTCGTCCCAAGTACCTAAAATGAGAAAAGAAGCGATTTGAGGTAATATTTGACCATATATTTACGATTTATGGCTTAAATGACCCCCTAAAAGCGTATCAAATATCCCTACACTTGGGATTTGCTTGTCCTCAAGCAAATGAGCTTTTTCACCAATCAAAATACAAGTTAGGGGTCATTTAACATTAATATAAAAGTAATTACAACAAATGATCGTTCTAACTTAGTCAAAACAAGCACGGAAATTATACACTAGCACCTCACATTAAGTGTTTGGATACTCTCATCTCTCGGGTGTTATAAGTTTATATATCACAAATGGAAATGGAAAAATATCACTCACTACCTGTCATAGCAAATAGATTACCATAGGCTTGGGAAAAGATCAAAACCTCCACCACTTTGGCGTAAGCACCTAGGATAAACTATTAAAAAGGTCTTTTAAAAGGTTGTAACGTTAGATGTAAGGGTATGGAAAACACGGTTTGGTGGATAAGGGATATTTAACTGGTGGCAAGTCAATTGTCTTGGTTAATTACGTGTACAATAGCCTTTCAAAAAAAATACGTGTACAATAGGCGTTGCTAAGCCAAGACTCGACTCAACTTAAACTATCTACGACTCTTTTTGGTATTTTTCAAGACACTATATCAACATAAACATAAAAGAAACGGGATGATAGTCCGTATGTTTTTTCCACTTTTCTTTTTCTACTTTTTTTTTCATGTTTTTTCGAATTTTTTTCATACACTCTTGTCCCACCATCCAAAATAATACATCGTGGGGAGCTCGTTTCCTCCCTACACTTGAACTTTTACATAATTGGAAATAAAGACTCGAATTAAGAAAATTGAAACACTTGCAGTACTATTAAAACATTAACGTATATATGGGGGTAATAAATGATGTTCTTCCCCATTACTCCATAATACTAGTACTTTACCCATGAGTCTCAATCGTCCCAAAACAATATGTACAAGATATGACTCGACTTAGCAACCATATAAGCAATTAGACAATTAACTAAGGGTTTAAACATGTTACAATAATGTACTAAAGATGAGTGCATACAAGGTAGGCTAAGGTGATTTGGGTGTACATTTGGGGGTGGATTGTAAACAAATTCTTCTTTTAATTAAAATGCTTAAATTTAAAAACGAAAAAGATAGGCTCTGAGGGTTGTACTAGGGGTATCGTGTACTAAAATTGATTACATCGCAAAGGTGTGGGAGAATTACTTGACCAATGAAGTCAACGTAATTATAATACAGGTGTAAAACAAGCCTATGTTAAATATCACTCACTACCTGTCATAGCAAATAGATTACCATAGGCTTGGGAAATGATCAAAACCTCCACCACTTTGGCGTAAACACCTACGATAAACTATCAAAGAGGTCTTTTAAAGGGTAGTAACGTTAGGTGTAAGGGTATGAAAAACACGATTTGTTGGATAAGTATAAACAAACATATGACATATTTATATTTATGAATATATACTTTCATGTACATTAAATAAATCTTAAATGTATTTAGGACATAATGAGTTTTAGTATATAAACAATTCCATCATCGTCCACTTTTAAAAAGTTGTTATTTAAGATGAGTTCGTAGCCTTATTTTTATTTAACTGTTTTATAATTTCTTGGGGGGAGATACATGCTAAACTATTTTTACTATGGACAATTATTTACGCTGAACAGAATGAATTATTGCCTAAGTACGCTATTGCCAGAAAGTCCTTCCATCATGAACAATTAATCACATGTGTGCAAGCGCCAATATTGTGGATAGGCATATTGGGATTGACGAATCTCGTTTGTGTTGTTTAGATGGTTAAACCAAGCGCACTATATTTGAAGTTTATATAGGTAAGTGGCAATTACCTACAAGAAGGTCATGTTGCTACTACCATTTTTATGATACCCCAGTTAAGCGTTGAGTGTCATGAGCTTAGGGCAATAATAACTGTTTTTACTGATAATTGTTTCGTTGCAATTATTACAATAACTCTGAAACTTTTTATCCATTACAATAAACCTATGAATTCACTCAACAATTGTGTTGACTTTTTAACATGTTTTTCATCAGGTCCTTAAGAAATTAGCAGGCATGTGAGGGCGCGCGGATATTTTGAAGATAACACATTATTATTGATAAGGATTTATTTGGTATCTTTTTAAGGGGTAATTTAATCCCAAAATCGAATAAATATGATCAAATATTGCCTCAAATCGTTTCTTTTTGTATTTTAGGTACTTGGGAAGAGAAATCTGGAAATCGACACTTTTTGGACGTATTTGGAAGAAAAAGTGAAGAAAACGATGAAGTCGCGAAAAACCGTCAGAAAAGGAGGCCTGACGGCGTCACACGATATATCGTGACGCCGTCACTTGTTATTTTGGAGCTGAAAGAATTTACACGTGTCGCTTCAGAGATCTTGGAACACATTACAACCTGACGGCGTCAGGTGTAAATGGAGAAGGGCGCCACGCGTTAAGGCGAAAAGGGACGGCGTCATAGATTAATACGCGACGCCGTCGTGGCGGCGACTTGCACAAGACGAAACCCTAAAGACGGCGGGTTTACGGCGTCACTACCTATAAGGTGACGCCGTCACATTTGCAAATCTATATATAGTTTCGCATTTTTTCTATAATTCGTGTAACACTTTTGGAGAGGAAACCGTATACGATTTTTATTGCTACTATAAGGCTTTTACACGTTTTCATCGGTTTTTACACATTTTCGTCCATTTTTCTCACGTTTTCATTCGTTTTTATCCATTCTTATACGTTTTCGGCCATTTTCTCACGTTTTCATATGCTTTTATCCGTTCTCATCCGTTTTTATGCGTTTTCGTCCGTTTTCACACGCTTTATCCATTTTAGATGTTTTCGTCCATTTTATACGTTTTCATCTGTTTTTTATATGTTTTTATCCGTTTTTCCGTTTTATACGTTTTTTCATCCATTTTCTCACATTGTTATCCGTTTTATTCCGTCTTATACGGATAAAAACTAATGAAAACGTATAAAAATGGACGAAAACGAAAAAAACGTATGAAAATGTAAGAAAAACAGATGAAAACAGATAAAACATATGAAAACATGAGAATAACAAACGAAAACACATACAAACGGATGAAAACAGATAAAAACATATAAAAACGTTAGAAAAACGGACGAAAACGTTAGAAAAACGGATAAAAACTTATACAAATGGATAAAAACGGATAAAAATGTATTAAAACGTAATAAAAACAGACGAAAACCTATAAAACGGATAAAAACATTTGAAACGGATGAAAAAGTATAAAACGGATGAAAACGGATAAAATGTATGAAAACGTAAGAAAAATGGACGAAAACGGATAAAAACGTATGGAAACGTGGAAAAACGGATGAAAACGTATAAAAATAGATGAAAACGGATAAAAACATATGAAAATGAACGAAAACGTATAAAAACGGATGAAAACGAATGAAACGGATAAAACCGTAAGAAAATGGACAAAAACAGATGAAACGTAAGAAAAACGGAAAAAACGTATAAAAACGAATGAAGACTTATGAAAACGGATAAAAGACGAATAAAAACGTAATAGAAACGAACGAAAACGTATAAAAATGGACGCAAACGGATAAAAACATAAGAAAAACAGACGAAAACGTATAAACGGATAAAAATGTATGAAAACCTGAGAAAACGGAAAAAAAAACATATAAAAATGGACGGAAACGTATAAAAACGGACGAAAATATGAGAAAAACGGAGGAAAACGTAAATTGGTTAGGAGATGTATGGTGGTGATAATGGAGTACTAACGATGCAAATATTTTCACTTGCGTTAGGGGATAACGGGCAATAATTTGCACCGTTAGTCCTCATTGACTAATTTTACTAACGAAAGGATGTATGGTGGCTATCTTTACTAACGGAGGGATGTGTGTGCCAAAAAAATTCACAGGGGTGTAAAGCGGGACAATAGACAAACCACATGGATGTATTTTGGACTTTACTCTAATTAAAATTAAAATTTAAAACAATTAACAAATTAAGGTAAGTCAGTTTTACACCCTTCTCGAGTACTATCACTTAAGTAAAAAAGTAAAGAAAATAAAGTGAAAAAAAAAATGTTGTATTCTCGAATATCACTTAAAATGTAAAAGAAAAGAAAAATAACTGAAAACAAAAAATTATATGATTAATTTTGTAGTAAAAGTATTTCAACTCAAATTTAAACTGAAAACGTTTACTTCATGCTTCTTTACCTTTCCTTGCTAAAAAAGTTTGAAAACTGATCATTAGTTACAAAAACATGTGATGCCAACGAAACGAGAAGTTATGCATGTAGCACTGTACGAGGTATATGTTATTTTTACCTCAAAGCTAAGGCTGCCCAGGGCCTTGCTGCCATCATCTGGACGTCTTGCATTTGGATATGAAAAGGTTTTCCCGACCTTTATGGCAAAATAGATGAAGTTAAATATAATATAGAGTGAAGTTGAAAGAAATGTCCACTTTTAAGAAACACTCACTTCAAGTATAAACTAGTAACAAGATTTGTCAAGTACACTCTTTTTTTTTGCATTTTATTTACACAGTTTGAATGGTGACAAAAATGTAATGAAAATTGAAAAGCCAACCATCACCAAATTACAAATTGCTGCCACAAAACTGCTAAAAATGGTAATGAACCTATTTATGTTTGCTCTACTCAGGGCCGTCTTGTGCAATTTAGGGACCTTGTGCCATATCTACAAAATACGCCCCTAGCAAACGTGCAACTTTGAAAGTATCGTAAAATTTGCTTTTCATATTTAAAAACATTAAAACAATGGTACCAGCGTGCTTTCATCAGACAAGCATAATAATGTTTTTTAGTTGGTTTCATTCTCCTTGAAACATTTTAAAGTAAAATAAATAACTGGCAAATCTTAAACACCAACAATTCTACTTCGAAAAGATTAATGTACTAGTATGGTACCCCGCGCATAGTTGCGACTTGCGAGGACGAATGGTTTTCATTGGACAATATGATTGATTGATTGATTGTGCACCCAAGACTTTAAGTACTTGTCGATATGTCTTTAGAATGACATAAAAGTCCAATACAAACCACAATGTTCTACTATAATTCTGAGTACGAAATTATCAGCTCATCATAGATGGAATGAAAAAGTAAAGGTAGATGTCATTGGTTTTTATACATATAAATATAATTGACTAACAATTAACTTTTGAATAGCATAGGTTTTTCAAAAATAGTTTGAAGAGTATTGCACTTATACAATGTCATGAATGGTGAATGGTGAATGGTGAATGGTGAATGGTGAATGGTGAATGGTGATGTAAATTTTGGAAAGTACTACATTTAAAATATATTTATTCTAGCAATAAAGATATCTTTTAAGGAAGGGTTTTCTCAAATTTAAGAGTTGAAGAAATTTGGGTAAATGCATTACATATTAAGGGTGTGTTTGGCAAAAATGGCTATTGTTGGAACCCGGAGATTAAGTTGTAGATGGAGGCAGGAGCAGGAGCAAAGAACTAGAGGTTATTTTTATAAGCGGCATAAAGTAGCATTTGATTTTAAGAAATTATGAAAGACTATTTTTGGATAAATAAGCTTAATCTTTCTAATAACTAATAAGCTTGTGTGTCAAACATGCCCTAAGTATAGACTATTGAAGCTCATAAAAAAAACACGGTAATTTTATAGTCAAAAGATTCCTAAAATACAGACGCCCGATATAAACAAAACATAATTATGCCACCAAATTCACAATAAACTTTTGCTTTAGTGGACTGCTTAGCAAAAAAAGAGAAAAGAGATCCTTCGTTGACTAGGCACTCTTGCCTGCTTCACTATTGGCATGTACATATAACTATACAAGTACATAATACAAAGTGGAGGCCTAAACTATTTTTGACCCTGTGCAACAGCGTCAAGTGCACTCCCCATTAGTAGGGGCCTGACTCTGCTGTTTTTGCCCAAACAGTCCCTGAGGTTTCATTTTCTTAGTACTAATGATTTCAGTTATTGGGGTCCCAGTTGCAACGTATGAGTGTCATTAATTCAAGGGGAGACAAATATGGGACCCGTAAAAATGGAACTTGTTTTTTCCTTTTGGGTCCAAAGATAAACACATGCACCTACTCAAGATGTTCTATTACGCACAACATTGATGTTGTTTGCATACACTAAACTACAAAAGCAAGCACATAAATGAATTATTCGTATGTTGAGAGTTAACTATGCCCCCTCGCCCAGTGTAGTCAAAAGCGAGAAAAAGCGAGCTTTAAGCGAAGAAGCGAAGCGAAGCGCCCTAAATCGCTTTGATTCTAAAGAAGCGAGGCATTTTACTAGAGCGAGCAAAAGCGTTGTCAGGCGATCGAAAAGCGACCGAAAGCTAACCCTTTAATATAAATTAGGTTAAATAATTACAGCCTGCCCTAATCTTCTAAATTAGGTTAAATAATTACAAAACTAACCCTTTAATATAATATTATAAATACTAACACTTATAGTGCATCTACAATTAGGACATCTACTAGTAGGACACACTATGATGAATCCGACGAGGATCTTGTAGATGAAGATGATATAGTGGGTCTCGGAAACGATGGGGAAATAAGAAATGAGAACTTAGATGATTATTCCGAATAAAATAGTAGACTTTAAGCTTTAACTATTTGAATAAACTTCTCTTTTGTGGTCTTTTTATAATAAAAATGAAGATTTTAAGATAATTATGTTTTTATTTAATCATTGTTTTCATACTAGACACTATTATATGCACAAAGGGTAAAAAGTTAACTGAAGCGCTCGCTTTTATCACTTCTCGCTTTAGGGAAAGGCATGTCGCTTTGAGGTCGCTTTCGCTTTTAACTACCTTGCCCTCACCTAAAAGAAGTAAAACAAATCCCACCAAACCTACCCTAGCCCACCTCCTAAATTATACATTTGGATCATGTCCTTATGAGTCATTATAATAGTCCTTGAATCAACTTAAAAGTTGCTGCTACAATGTTCTCCATATGCTTATAAACAAATTTCGTTACATAAACTCTTAAAGAGAGATTGTGCTCAAGTTAATTTTACTGAATAAGGAGAGTACGAAGTATAAAACTTTTATGTATCACACATTTTGAAATTTGAACAACATACATCTATTAGTAATAGTTGATGACCATTTTGCAGAACATGTATAGAAAAAGTTGTGTTTAACAACTGAAAGACGCAAATGAGGATAAATTGTTTGGGAGTAGAGAACAATTTTTTATTCAAGTCGTTTAGAAAATTGAAAAGTGGTATTGAACTAAATTATAACTGCACATGATTCAAACTAAACAGAGGGAAAAACAAAAAAAAAATGAACAGAGGAGGGCTGGTTACCTCTTTGACTGTAAAATGACCGGTTTTAGTTGGATATACAAAAGCAAATGACAGTAAAGCATCTCTTCTTCTAGCTTCTGGAGCTACTTCCTTTACCTGGAAAGCAGAAGCAAAGATGAATGCCAAAAATCTCTTTACACATATATTTCAGCCATATCAACTAGAAATCTAGAATTACTGGTAGAAATTTGAACTGTAGTGGTGCTTGGCAACTTCAATAAATTTCAGCATGTAGAAATTTGAACTGATATGCATTGTCAAGAATATACTCATCAATTCATCATAGCCTAACAACCAACTTATGTTATATTGGACAAGGAAGGTTTTACACTTCATATTTTAATAAAAGATTGTTGACAACCATATTCATAAGTTGGTTGCCTAGAGGTGTTTCCTTACAAAAATAGCTGCTACCTGGTTGTTAACCACGATTAGCATTTCTAGAGCAAAAGTTCACACTTCTAGTTAAAAATAAATGTTCAAACTTGAATACCAGATCAGTGAGCTCACGAAGTGTGGCATCCATCCAAGTATATATCTGAACTTCGTCTTTAGGCTCCTTGCCTCGGACTGCAAACTCTGCTTGGTTGTGATGACCACCAACCTGTTGAAATCAAAACCACTATAAGTCGCCGTTAAACGCACCAGTAACCTTTATACTTGAAACTTTGCACAAATAATCATCTTTAATAGTTTAGGACTGAAAAGATCCAGTCTCAAAAAGCACTCTTACCTTAGTAAAAACTCGAAGTAGCAATGGGCAAGTCTGCGTGTCAACGAAAACACTCATTAATAACTAAAATTGATTGGCATGAAATGTCATAACAATAAGTGAGGATAACAAAAGTATATATTTCTTAAATCCTCATCTAACACTTCTATAGAAGCATAAACATTTTTAAGACAAAGATTCTAAATAGTCCAACATGCTAATAGCGAGATAAACCTCTAACTGACGAATCAGAGTAAATCTAACACAATCTGGCATGAGTCGCAGCACATACTAAATTTACACATCCTTGTTTCAGAGCATGATAACTCTCATTGTCTGTTTGTTTCATTTCTATCCGGTTATTTTTATCCCAAAATGTCTAGCCATATTAAATTAACCCATCCTTGTTTTAGATCATACATCCCATTAACCAGGGCCTTGCATTGCATGATATGTTATTACTTGATAACTATATATAAAAACAAAGAATGCAATCATTAGTTTAATTCCAAACATACGATTTTTCATTTATATTAGCTTCCATTATTGAGCAAAATTGATACACTTGCACATCTTTCAAAATTCACCCAAAGATAAACCAAGTAAACCAAAATCGCTGATTTTGAACTTAAAATTGTTGAATCCAATTTATTAATTCGCCGTACCCATGGTCTTTGGTACGCTGAACCGTTTGATACACCGAACCATGCTGTTTCAGAACGGTAAAATCAGGGATCCAGTTCGCGATCCAGAACGCGAACGTTCCACGTTCTGGTAAGTGCAATCCAAAACCAAAAACGTGGTTGCATTTCCTGTAGGGGTGAGCAAAACCGACCAACTCCCAAATCCCGTCCCGATCCCGAGTCCCGAATCCTGTCCCCGAAACCGAACCGATCTCAAACGGGTCGGGACTCGGTTTGTGTTTTCTGTTTTGTCGGGATTCGGGATAGTCGGGATCGGGCCGGGACGGGCCGAAAACCAAAAAACAACAAACAAAACTGATCAAACCGACCGATCCCGTCCCGACTGTCCCGAAACCGAACCGAGCTTAATCGGGTCGGGACTCGGTTTGTGTTTTCCGGCTTGTCGGGATTCGGGATAGTCGGGATCGGGACGGGAGCGGCCCGATGCTCAGCCCTAATTTCCTGTGACTGTACATTCATCTTTGTTTAATGTGTGCCTTTTACTAGTAAGTCATAAAATTGTTAGGTGGATCTATGCAGTAGAGTGATCTTCTAGGACTCCTACTTTACTAGCTAGTCAAAGACTAAACAGACACATAAGCAATTTAATTTAAGAAAATAAACGATGATTTTAGGTTACATAAACATATGAGAATATTTATTTCGGTACGAAACCATTTTGACACAAATACAGTTTACATAGAAGGAATTGGAGAGACTATCTCCTAACTGAGAAAGATAGATGACGAGCGTAACATAATTCAGCAATAACTTGCTAACTAGAGAATTGGGCACATTTGTCATCTAGGTGGCCAATTAGGTGGGTATGAAACAGTAAGGGGACTTTAAGCGCGAATTTTAGAACATTGTCTTAATTGAATTCCCATTTGCTAGTAGCCATATTGAGAAGTGGATGTGCCTCAAAACCTAGGGGTGTTGAGGTGTTCAGTGTTCACTTCTTCAGGGTTTGTATCCGACTTATTTGTGCTAAACGGTCTTTGACGTAGGATCTCAGATTAACAACATAGACATGATTCAATAGCAATATCGCATGTCCTTTTGCTTTGACTAGGGCTATGTTTGGCAAAAGTAGCTGTGAGCTGTAGCCACAGCTCACTGCTCACCGCTCACAGCTTCATAAAGAAGCATTGAAAAAATGAGCTTTCCTAAAAATTAGCAAAGCTCGCAGCTCTCATGCCAAACGAACACTAAAAATTAAAAAGCTTATTGTTCACCGCTCATTCCCAAAAAGCTCCAAAAAGCTTTGCGCCAAACATAGCCTAGGACCTTTCTTCCTATGACCTTCCGGTCTGTAACCGTCATTTGTGTTTTGACTCCAAACAGGTACTAACGTACTACATAACATCCCAAGACAAAACAATAATGTGTTTCAAACTACGAGCTATCAAGCTTAATTTGTGCGTCTCTAGTTAAGCATGAATTACAACGCCCTCCCTAATTTTATTCCCACAATAACTCAGACTTTTCATATTTTCAATTCAATATGAATAACTAATACAAAGCTTAAAATATACGTTCCTAGAAAACTCCAAAACATCCTTGATTCTCTGAGCCCCATTCAGATAATAGTGTACAAGAAAAGTAGTACATCCACCTCCCTCCCCCAAATCAAATCCTGTCTCATAAATACACGAACATTCATGTTAAGCTGACCCATTTTCTAAAGCTATTGATTCAAAGAGCATACAATGTCCAATGAAAATCATGAATTACCACTACACTGCTAAGCCAAACTTATCCTATATTTCGTTCCATTCTATACAAATCAGCGATATCCACCTTTTTCCTAATTAATAATTTGAAAAATAAAATATTTTTTTTTTTATATGACAACATAAATTCCAAACCCTAGAAACAACAATAACAGCTCACAGACATTATAAACTACACCAACTAAAACCTTAAAAGCACAAAATAACTAAGTTATTATATTTATAAAAAAGACAAGGTAAGGTTATATAAATAGAAGAATAAAAGAGGTAATTAACAACCTTTTCACGGTCGACAGGTTCGAACCTTGGACCGGGTTTATTGTGCATAGGAGGACCAGGTGGGCCCCTTGGATGATTAGGTCTACCACCACCTCCTCTTCGTGGACCATCTCCTCCTCGTGCCGCCATTGATGATGATAATGAATGATAGAACAATTTACTAAAACAAAAACCTCTGCAACAAACACACACACAAACACTTTTTTCTAGAAACTGGGAAGTGTGAAACTGAAAAGTGTTCCTTTGTTGGACCTAGACTTGTATGTAATATGGGTTTTAGCATTTGGGTCTAAAGCCCATACTTAAGTTTGAACCCATTTTAATTGTTTTTTGAAAAACAAAAGACGAATTTATTTACACACTTGTAAATTCGAAAGAGGTTTAAATCAGCGGAGAAACTCTGACATCGTACACTATTTTTTGGGGTCGATTAACTTTTCCCCAATTCACACAAAAAGTTGGATTGAACCGATAACTTGTTTCTTAAAAACCTTCTTTTTTTTTTTTTTTTGGGGGGGGGGGGGAATTTTTGTATTTGGATCTGTCAAATAATTTATTTGTGGGATCCTTGCATCGTTTATTGTGTTCGGGTGGTGTGAAAACGACTGATATGCTTAATTTAGGAAATAACAGTTTGTCGGGTGTCATTCCTGAGTGCTGGGAAAAGTGGCAGAGTTGTCACACTTAAACTTGGAAAATAATAAATTTTCCGGTGGGATTCCAAGAACATTGAGTCTTATGCGTGGATTAATATCATTGAACGTGCATGGGAACAAGCTAGAAGGGAAATTACCTGCTTCTCTAATGAACCTGACCGACTNAGATGCAAAAAAATAGTGAATCTTTTGGAGTTGTATACAAAGATTTATGCCCATTTTAGGACAACGTGTTTAGTGTTCGAACTTACATATTAGCGTTAAATCACAAATGATATATCAAACGAGTTTAAATATCAACTTCTTTTTTCTATTTTCACAAACTTCGATAAATTAACATTATTAATTTAGAGGTTGAAATACTATGTGTGATATATATTTGGAAAGCT
This sequence comes from Artemisia annua, assembly GCA_014162995.1. Taxonomy (NCBI): domain Eukaryota; kingdom Viridiplantae; phylum Streptophyta; class Magnoliopsida; order Asterales; family Asteraceae; genus Artemisia; species Artemisia annua. The sequence continues at coordinate 85,841 of LBNU01013730.1, forward strand.
TAAATTGTGTCTTTTATATATAATGTCAAAAATGGTGAATCTTTTCGAGTTCTATAGTTATACTTATGCTCATTTTATGACAGCATATTAAGCGTTCAAACTTACAGATTATTGTTATACCACTAAACCTATACCCAAAACCCTAAACCCCTAACCACTAGGTATAGTATCACAATTGATATATATCTAAATCTTAAACCCCTAACTACTAGTTATAATATCACAACTGAAAAGTGATATAATCAACGATAGAGATTATAACAGTCTAATATCACAAGTGATATATACCTATACTATAAACCCTAACTACGAAACTCAATACAAAAAACCCTAAACCCCTAACCACTACACCTTATACCAAAAACCCTGAACTCCTAACCACTACACCATATACCAAAAATCATAAACCTTTAACCACTAGGTATATTATCACAAGTGATATATACCTGAGCCCTAAACCCCTAACCCTTAACCACTATGTATAATATCACAACTAAAAAGTGATATGAACAATGGTGGAAATGATGGTGGTATAATATTACAAGTGATATATATACCTAAACCCTAGAAAACCCAAAAACCTAAACCTTAATAAACACTAAACCCTAAATCATAAAAACCCCAAACTCTAAACGACCCTAAACCCTAAACCCTAAACCCATTGTTCCTTTGTTTATGCCCATGTCAACAATTGGTAGAATGTACATCAGGTATGTGGTGGATGTTCCATGAGTTATAATGGATGATGTCACAAGTGATATATAATAATAGTAAACTCATAAAACCTCGTAAATGATATAAACATTTGATCATTTTGTTGTTTTATCACAAGTGATAAATGTCAAATTATTATACATACTTACAATCAGCGGGCTTCTTATGAACAGTTGTGCTCCCCCAAAATTTTGTAGCATTAAAAAATACCACATAATTCCAGAACCCTCTCCCATATTCTACAATCCACAAAACACAAACAGAAACACACACAAACACACACATACCCAACAATGATCGGATCAAGAAGATGAGGAAAACAAATCCTGATGACGATGAATCGTTAATCGAAAAAAGAGGGGAAAAAAACCCCACAAATAATCGAATGAAGAAGAGCGAAGATTGTTATGCCACCTGAAAAACGGGTATAAAAGCTTTTAAATTTAGGGTTTTTAAATTTTTATGGGTTTTAATTTTTTGGTCATGTGTAATTTTTTTTCATTACTCTTTATGCTTCATTATGGTTTAGTTTTGCCTAATTCATGATTTAATTTAGATATTTCTTTTATTTTTATTATTGGTTCAAATAAGGGTTTCGTTAATTTGTTTTTTTTTTTTTTTTTTTTTTTTNGCCTATTTTGGCCGTTTTTCGTCCCGGATGATTGTTTTTGTTTATGCTCGATCCGTGTTTAATTAAAGGTAAGATTTTTCGTTAGATATACCCATAAATGTTAGTTTGTTATATTTTGGTTTTTGAAATTAGTTGTTTTGTTATGGTGTATTTTGCGATCATGTTGGTTATGTTATAAGGAAAAGTAGGAATTAAGGTTTCTATTACGATGCTATAACACATAAGTAGTTTGGTCTTGGAGGTGAAAACTGCCTATTTGATCAAATAAGCTGTTAAGGTGGGTGTTCGGGCTTGGAGTTATAATGGGTGTGTAGGATTTAATTTATTATGTTCATTTGGGTATGCTCAATTGATATGATTTAGTTTAGGGTTAGGGTACTTGGAAAAAGTTTTAAATCTTTAAGATTTTCAGGAAAGTTGAATACCTTGCTTTTTTCGGCTTATGAGGTTTTTCCTAATTATATGACGACAGGTTTCTATGCTATCAAGGCTTAAACATGATCATGTTTGTTTCAGGATTCGGGAAACGAGCTTTACTACAGGTCATTAGAAGTGGCTGTAAAGGTATAATCCCGTTTGTGTTTAAAAGGTTTTGATTACTGGATCATATTTTGCGATGTTTGTATAGTTTTAGTACTATATGATATGATCGAGTCAAGTACTAGAGTTAAGGCGCTTTTAATATATCAAGTTGATTAATAGCAGAATCAGAATTAGTTTCACTATGTCCAAGTACTGATAAGCAATGATCAGAATCAGATAATTAGTACTACAAAAAATGCCACCAGAGTTGGTTGAGTTTTACTCTTGAATAAGTAAATAGGCACATGGTTGACTACCTCGAATAAGCTTAGCCAAACACCCCTTATGTTTATGCTACCTATAAAAGAATTAAGGATTACCTAAAAATATATAACTCAATGCTAAATTACATATTAATTTTGAACAGGACACGTTGTATCATATTTTCGGAATACTGTTTTCCAGCACCAGAATAATTGTATCATTGATTTATTTTTCAGGATAAGACATTAGTGTTTGTGTTTGTTTGGCCATATTGATGTCGCCATTAATTGGGAAATCAAATCTGGAAGAACCGTTTTAATAGTTGGAAGGATACAGAAGTTCAGGTTCCTACAGACCAACAAATGGATGAAAACCACAGTAAGTATGCCAGATTTATATAGTGTTATGCATCAAGTATAAATTCTAGCCAAGACGCCAGGACAAACAGATAGAATCTACAGTTTAACAACATACACCTTACTTTTTAAAGAGCTTTCTGATATCAAATTAGTTTAAGTTATTCTATATGACCGTTATATGGCTGCTTTTGCGATTCAAGGTTCTTTGGTTTTGAGTATATGATTATTGCGGGATGTGTGTAGCAGCAGTTACTTAATTAGTTTGTACTTTGTAGTGGTTAAAAGGTTGAAAAATATGTAAGGACCTTGGGGGTTGAAAAATATGTAAGGACCTTGGTATCCTTTGATCCTATAATGTCGAAAATGGGCCGATTTGGGCGTTTTTTTATACATTCTGGCTAAATGAGAACCCATAAAATTTAGCAAAAACTACTAAAAAATTATTAGCCTTTGGATCGTTCTAACTTTTAATCCTGGCCGTAATAACGCCCTAATTTAGGTAACTGTTAGATAAAAAGCACAATGGGTGGGAACAGTAGGATGTGTCCATCAATGTACGTATTCTTCTGTGGGTGAGAATAAGCTTTTAACCATCAAGTTCTCAATTGTTGTTTTAAATATCTTGGACCTAAAATCTGAAATTAGAATCGGATCACTGCAGATTGAAATTTAAACAGAAAGTGTTTTTAGCTTCTGAAATTTAATTGTTTTTGTATGCTAACACAAGTGCTTTGAGCCATTTATAGTATGCAAACCATACTAATATTATTTCCTTTAACCGTTACAATTCTTCTAGAATATATCAATTATCAAGATCAAGGATTTCTTTTCTTTTTTTTTAGCCGAAATGGTTTTACGACATGCCCTATTGGAATACTACTTTTGGGCTTTTGGATATATACAAGGATATGCTATTAACTTTGTTGTATAACTTTTAAATGCAATAGCTTCATTTCATGACAAAGTTCTTAATATAGTTGGTTGATCTTCATGTAAAACACAATATAGTACTTCTAATAGATTTACGGCAATATGTTTTTGCTTCAGTTGTGTTCTCTACATGGGCTTACATTAACTTGCATACTTTCTTTAATCCGCTGATTATATAAATACATATATTAGTAGCATACTTTCTTAATATATGTACTTATTTTTGCACAGGCAGCTGATCCAAACAGTTTATCGAGGTTTTGTGAAAAGTTTTTAGGCGAAGTTAAGTATTCATAGAGATAATTTCAATCACTTGAAGCTTATGAATGTAGCAGTTGAACATAGTTCGGGAGAATTTAATGCTTCATGCGCTCCTCAACAGTCTCCAGGTACTTTTTTATGTAAAATAGAATTTACGTGACGTTAGAGGAAGAAGATAAGGCAATTGAAAAGGACGAAGGCCTGCCTTCTGCGCTGTTGGATAGCTGCAGCAATCGTGCAAAGCAACTTCATGCTTCTGTGGTGCACTTCATGTATATGCACAACTACTTCCTAAAATTATATTTGTACGAGTAAGAAATTAAAGTGGAGTGTGACGTTATATATATGTTTTATGGCTCTAAAGTGGGTTGCATTGACTAGGAAGTCTAAGACAATCATATTTGGTTTGTGTTGATTGTGTAATGCTATTGGGCTATAATGAGTGAGCTTATACAATACTTTTTAATGTCATCAGTATGCAAGTGCATACTATACTTTCTTAAGGAATATAGTTGCATACCATACTTCTTGATATATAGAGTAAATTGAAGTGTTCCGATCTTAATTCAGAAAAAATATATTGTAATGTCATGGAAGTGTGGCAAATGCATACTTTTTATTAGTTTTGGAACTATATGTCTAAACTTCGCGCTTGGTTTCATACAACAACAAATGTTGCAACAAAGAGCGCGTGACAATTGTAATTATGTATTACCCAACTTATGCAACACTATCGTATACAAATGCTCTGCGGCAACGCGTGGGTGGACATACTCGTATTACAAAAAGTCATAAAATTCTCATATAAATTTATTCCAACTATTAAGCATGTAAATTTTCGACAGCAGCAGGTCCGCCTTCGGAAGAGCGGCCTCCAGCGGCACCGTCTATGGAATATAAGTTGGCAATTTTTTCTTTGTATGGACAAGTGCGTTTGTTATGATCATTCTCTCCACAAATATTGCAACCCTTCTTTCTCTTCTTACTTTGTGTCATTGATTTCTCTTGCCCACCCTTGATACGCTCTTTCTCACGTCCATTGGTCCTTGCAATTGATGGATTCTTAACTAGAACCTTACGAATTATGATTTTTGATGTTCACGAATTACGTTTGATATATGATTGGAAAGCTAAGAATGTGTCATTTAAATTTTAAAAAAAAAAAAAAAAAAAAAAAAAAAAAAAAAAAAAAAAAAAAAAAAAAAGATTAATCATTTTATGTTTAAACAAATATTTATGCTCTTTTCACAACATCATTTTGAGTGCTAAAACTTACGTACATATTAATGTTATATCACATGTGATAAATCAATCGGATTTGACTATCAAAAAAATTATTTATTTATAACACATAGTCTTTGAACATCAAATATTTTGCTTGAATATCACTTGTAATCTAAAACTAGTCTTTAAGTTCAAACACTCAACTTCTATTAATAAACTGTGTTGATTTGGTGGTTCAAAAACTATGTGTGATACATGGTTGGAAAAGCGTATTTTTCAATGCCAAAAACGATAAGTCATTTTGAGTTCTACAAAAATAATTATACCCGTTTTACGAAAGAATGTTGAGTGGTCGAACTTACAGATTAGTCTTATATATCACAAATGATATATCAAGCAAAATATTGCATTGAGAAAAAACAAAAACAAAAAAGCCAAAATAAGTTTTTTCGTCAAAAGATATAAAAATCTCCTCTATTAAAAGATAATTAAATGTTCGTCACGATGATGTAATTTTTGAAGGTTAACAGTTTACGGTTTTTTAGACATGTAATTTTTAAAAAAAGATGATGAAAGTGGGTTTAATTAAGAGTTTTGCTAACCTATGCCAATCGAGCACGTATTAACATCTTATATCTTATATTATATAAAGCTTAAGTAGCCTTATAAATGTAAAGTGGTCAAGATTAATGTGGGATTCTTAAAGATGTATGGGATTAAGCAAATTTGAGATTGCCTCAAGCAAAATCGAGTCCTTGGATTAAATGTTAGTATGTGTACATTGATTTTAATCAGCTCAAGCATCTCAATTAATATTCACATAATCGGCATTTACATGTTAACACATAATGGGCATTTACATGTTAGTATTTCAACCATCTATCTATCAGTTACATCACAACTCCACATTACATGTTGCCTCTATAAATTTTCTGGGTAGTTTCAAGTTGCAGACACCTCAATCTCTCAAATTTGAGCTTCCATTTTTGCATAACTGAATCTAATCTCACAATGGCAAACAGGTCAGGTCAGGCATCTGAAACCAGTAACAAACTTTCTGGAAAAAATTCCACCCAGGCAAACAGCCAACTTTTCCTTGATGCACTTGATGTGAGTGTCACAGGAACTATAGTTGTTATGATCTGTAGAAAATGGGATGTGAATGCGACATCCAGACATTACTTAAGTACGGATTTCATTGTTTCTGATGGGAAGGTAAGTTAGCCCTTGGTTTGTCTGCAAGTTAAGCAAGTACTGACAATTAGAAATGCATTTTGTATCAAATTATAAAAAAACAGAAAGATGCATGGGTTGTGTATTTTCTATATGGTTTGCGATTCAGTTGATACATACATTATTCACTAAAGTTCTTATATTTTGTTCTTGCAAGGTAATATCATGCACTGTACTTCAAAGGCTAGCGTTTCACATAATTTTGTTGATAAGTTAAAATATGGTTTGATTTACTCAATAAAAAACTTTAGTGTCATAGCAAATAAGGATGAGTACCGTGTTTTGAAGGACTCTGCTTGCATGATTGAATTTGATGGAACAACGACCGTAAGGAAAGCTGCATTCAAGGCGGACGATTTTGTTAGACATCCGTTCCAATTGGTAGCATTTGAGAAACTTGAACCTACAGGCAATAAATTTCTTATTGGTAAGGTCATGAATGTTCAATATTTTTTGTTGCTTTCAAAATTATATCTAGATTTAACATTTTGTGCACATGTTGCAGATGTTGTTGGTTACATTACCAATGTTGGTAGGACCACCTACCAGAGAACAGGTTCAAGAAATCTTGATTTCTATCTTGCCAACCAAAGGTATGTGTTATCTTTTATTTTTTTTACAAGTAATCATACATTGATATCCTAATTGATGGTTTTATATTGCTTAAAACAGTCGCCAGTCAATTAGGGTTACGCTATGGGGGGGGCGCTAGGCGAAGTGTTAATAGAAAAAAAAAAGCCAAACATTCTGGGCTATGTGTCGTGGTTTTAACTTCAGTCAATGCTAGACACTACAATAGTAAGGGTCCATTCAACGTAATGTTTTCCCATTGTTTAAAACACTCAAGGATTAACTAATTATGTGTACTTACCTTTCAGATAAACTTTATTTGTCGAGTAGCTCCTCCACTCTCATTCTGGATGATGATGACATCCCAGCCTGAAACAATTAAAAGGCGGAGTTAGGTAATAAAAGTTACATTTTCCATAGACCTTTAATTACTTGAATGATGTTAGTCATTACCCTTAATGTTTGTTGCAGTGGTGTCCAACAAAAAAAAGAAAGTATACCGTTTGATCACTCTATACCAAAGCCTGGGACACTTGAAAATGTGTTGATGTGGGCAAGAAACAGGAAGAATGATGTACTCATCTTCTATTCTAATGTTCTGTTAGTGTAATTATAGCCTATTGCCTACTATTAACCTCATGTTTCGCTTTTCAGAGTTCAACCTTTCACTGTAAAGTGAGGCTAAACAATATCATAACTAGAAAGGGGTGGAACTATCCATAGTGTGGAGGTGAAAAATGCAAGAAAGGGTTAACTAGACAGGAAGGAAAATTCTGGTGTGACGGATGTAACACAGCTGTGGACTACCGGTTATAAGGTGCTGCTCTTTCTTTACAGCAAAAATTGATTTGTTTTTAACAATATTATCCAACAACAACATTAATCAATTGTGTTCAAAATTTATGACCTTTCATTTAAAGTGAATGTGTTTACATGTTTTTATAAAATTATTATTGAATAGCAATTGGAGTACTTATTTACCTTTGCTGTGCAATATTGGATGTGCAGGTACAGGCTTGAGATTGGTGTCTCGGACGAGACAGATCAGACCGTTGTTGTGATGTTTGATGAGACTGCAACAGAGTTGGTTAAACACTCAGCAGGCTCACTTTTTTGGGACAGAAGGGGAGGTACATTAATAATGTTAATTAGATAAAGACCATCGCAATAATTTTCTCTAACCTTATGTTCCTCTGCAGGATTCAGAAGATCACGCTTTGTTGCCCCGTGCCATAGCTGATATTGTAGGCAGTACCCACACACTGGAGATAAAAACACATACTTACTATGAACATAGAAGCTATGAGAGCTTCACATGTTCTGCAATATGTGCAGACCAGACTGATGATGACAGTGCAAGTTCTAGCACGGTCGAACAAGCTGTTGCTTCTGAGTCAACTCGAATTGAGCCTTCTGATGAAAAGACCATTGAATTGGAACAATCAGATATTGGAATAGAGGAAGAGAAAGCTGACCAAGCTACTGCTACTCAAAAGAGTCTGTTGAAGAAATTATCAGAAGAACCATCTTCTCTACTCCATCAAAGCCTACTAAAGAAACAATCAAGAAAAGGTTATGCAATAATTCCTCAATCCACATTCGGACACAGTTTAAACTATAACTGCTTACATGTCATTTATGATTGTATTATTTAAGGGATGATGTTAAGAAACATGACACTGAAATAGAAGAAGTGGCTAAGAAAAGGAGGTCTGGATATAAATTATCACATTATCTTAATATTGTTACAAACCTTATAGACTAGCGTTGTATTTACTGCTTTATTATTTTAGGGTTGTTCTTGAGGATTCGGACACCGAAAAAGAGCAAGAAATGAAAGACAAAACTGTGGAGTCTGCTAAGAAGAAGCCAAAAAAAAGTATGTATCCTATATAAATTATCACATTACCTTAATATTGTTTCAATTCTTAACAGTTGAATTTCTTCCATACTTTATTTAGGATGGTTGTTGCAGTATCGGACGAGGAGTAAACAACAAATAATCAAGATCCTGGAAGCAGCGGCCATAATGAACCGCCTGCTAAGTCAAGCATGAAATGAATAAAAAGTTAGGAAAATTGTAATAAATTGAATCATAATAGTTCATATGATTCTGGATTTTCTTACCTTTGAGACAATAGTTATGTTTGGTTATCAGTTTTCATATTTTGAATGGATTGTGTTTGTTTCCAAGTTCGAACCCTGCAAATCAAATAATGACATTATTCACTGCATAAATGTAACAAACAGACCACCATAATTATTTATTATTACTTAATTTGCCACATTATAAAATTGACATGCCAACACTTATTCATAAACTACACAACATTGATTATTTAAACTACTTAACTAAATTTTATGTTAAACTTCTATTTTAAATTTAAACATGGTATGTTTCCATCTTTATCACTAATTTTCATTTTCTTAGAAATAAGTGCTTCACATAATTAAGCTTATTGAATACCAGAAAAGCTAAGCTTCACATAAATAAACTTCACTTAACTAAATTTCATGTTAAATTTCTATTTGAAATTTAAACATGGTATGTTTCCATCCAGGGACGGAGCCAGTGGGGGGGCTGGAGGGTGCTCGGCCACCTCCAACTGGCCCGACTAGCTTACCTTTAATGGCGAAGAGCAGTTTTTCGATGGTTTTTTGGCCGAAAACTATGAAAGAAATTAGAGATTTAGGTGCTTGGTCACCCCCAACCAGCCCGACTAGCTTACCTTTAATGGCGAAGAGCAGTTTTCTGATGGTTTTTTGGCCGGAAACTATGGAAGTAATTAAAGATTTGAGAAGTGTGAATATTAAAAAGTGAAGGAAGAAGATAATGGGGGAGTGGGAATATAGGGAAGTAGGGATTGAAAGAGTGTGTCAGTGGTAATAAAAAGTCCCCACTTTATTTATCAACTACATGTACTTTTAAATTTATTCTTTTAATTTTTTTCTTTTTCTTTTGGGTGAATAAGTAGATAACAATCTATGGTGTAAGTCTATATGTTACTACTGAGTATCACGTTTCTAAAAAAACAATTGTATGTGAACCGGGAAAAAAAAATTAGGCCCCCCTTAATAATAAATTCTAGCTTCGTCTCTGTTTCCATCTTTTTAAAACTTCTAAATTAGAACTCTCAACAGTCATCAGTAACTTATCACTTCTTTTCATTTTCTTACAAATAAATGCTTCACATAATTAACCCTTCAATATCATAATATAAACAGAAAACTGATATCTTCCTAACAACACATCCCAATATTATGTCTCAATCTAAAAACATTCTGCATATGCCATCTCATATCCTAAAGCTAAAAAAAACCAAAAAGTTGTGCTCATCAGAAATGTGAATCCAGTCCAAGGTTTGTGCATTGGAACCCATTTAAGTATCAAGAGGCTAGGACAATTAGTTATTGAAGCGGAAATTATCACTGGGTCAAATATAGGAGACACGGTTGTAATACCAAGAATTACATTCATATTAACCATGGCTAGATGGCCATTCAAAATGAAGTGCACACAATTTCCAATAAAAATATGTGCTGCACATAACATTCACGGAGTCAGCCAAGATAAGGAACATGAAGATTCAAGCACTAAACAAATAGATTGTTAGGAAATAATAATAAGATGAATTACAGATATTGTTAGCTGTTTGTGGCTTTATGCCTTATTCATCAAATAACTTATGTTTGATTTTGTGTTTTTATTTAACGAATAAAATAATATCTTATGCTTTATTTGTCAAAAACCTTATGAATACCTTATAAATTTACTTTATGGGTGAGTGGAAGTTACAAAATTATTTTGTAACTGCATGGAAGTTTAATAGCTTGGTAAGGCTTTTAAAAGACACATTCTAACATCTACTATCACATGTCCAGTTATTTGTTCATACACACATAACGCTATCCATATTTGAATTTCATGGCATTGAGCAAAGAGGAGATCAGCAAGTATTTTCACCTGCCAGTAGCCTAGGCTGCGAAGGAACTTAAAGTTGGTTTGACTGTTTTGAAAAGACGCTGTAGAAATCTAGGTTTTAAGCGTTGGCCACAGCGTAAACTGAATAGTTTAAACTTACTAATCAGTACTCTCTAGGTCAGACTTCATATGAAGCTAAAACTCTATGTTTATGGTTTACTAATCTTACCTCTAAACAAAGTTTATCATTTGGCAAAATAATAAAAAGGTAACCTTATAATATTCCATATTATTGTCTAAATTCGTTTCCATTATAGGCTGAAAATGAAGGTCCAACAGTTGATGACTACACCGAAGTAATCATAAATAGGTTGAAAGAAGAAAGGAGGCGAGTACAAGAAAATCCTGATTACAAACTTGCTCCAAGCACAAAAAAATTGAGGCGTCAAAACTTCAAAGCTATATACAAAAGAAAGAAAGAGTTAAATTTGGACCTAGCAACAACATTTGAAGCTAGACCATTGGAGTCTATCACCAAAAAAGATATTGCCCAATATTTTCACTTGCCAATATCGGAGGCTGCCAGCAAACTTAATGTTGGGTTGAGTGTTTTTATAAAATGCTGTAGAGATATGGGTTTTAAGCGTTGGCCACATCGTACGCTGAATAGTTTAGACTTATTAATCAATACTCTCCAGGTCAGAATGTTGCCTCTAATCCATATATATCATTTGACAAAATGAATGTGTAGATTTATTAAAAAATAGGGAATGCTATAACATTCCATATAATTGACAAAATTAGCTTGCATTATAGGCTGANAAATGCTGTAGAGATATGGGTTTTAAGCGTTGGCCACATCGTACGCTGAATAGTTTAGACTTATTAATCAATACTCTCCAGGTCAGAATGTTGCCTCTAATCCATATATATCATTTGACAAAATGAATGTGTAGATTTATTAAAAAATAGGGAATGCTATAACATTCCATATAATTGACAAAATTAGCTTGCATTATAGGCTGAAAATGGAGGTGCAACAGTTGATGACTACACCAAAGAAATCATAACAAGCTTGAAAGAGAAAAAGATGCGAGTACAAGAAGATCCTGATTACAAACTTGCTCCAACCACAAAAAAGATAAGACAGAGGAACTTCAAGGCTAGATACAAACGAAGGAAACACTTGAATTTGGACGCAACTACAGGAATTGACGCTACACCATTGGACGTGATATATCCAACTGATAACACAGACTCTGAAGAGATGGATGGTGATTATGGTAGTAACAATGATAGCCTAGAGTAGTTGAAAAATCATAATCTTAGAGTTTACAATGTTAGTTATTAATAAATGGAATGTTGTTAGCGGTTGTGTAATGGTTCCATATGCAATAATACAATCTTTCTATCTTATCGTCTATATATGATTGAAATATTAGACAGCAAGCCCTATCAGTTTATTATATTGAAAACTCTAAATTAGGTACATACTCGATGCAATATATTGTATAGAAACCAGTAACCATATAAAAAAATGAACTATAACTTACTTCATCCAACAAACTAACAATTGTGACTCTAAATTAATCAAACTTAATATGAATCACTTTACAAAAGCTACTCATAATTCCTATCATCTTCCAAATACCATAAAATCTGAAACATATTCCATATTGATTATCAATAAATATAATCTTTAGTACCCTATGCAACACAAACAAACAGCTACTGAAACATATTCCATATTGATTATCAATAAATTTAACATTTACACCACAAAATACCAAAAGCCAAGCTGTTCAGCTTCATAATTCTATATTGCTACAAATATTTATCTGATCTTTAGTGCCCTATGCAACACAAACAAAAAGCTATTTTTATGAAACTATGGATCATGGTAAGTCTAACACCGAGATATCATCCTTATCAAACATAATCAACAACTCTATAAGTATTCAATCATATACAAATATCAGACCTGATGGCAAAATTGAGAGTTATTGTGGTCTGAGAATAAGAGAAGTAACTACGAACGAAGCAGGTAAACACAAACACATCTATATTTTAGTACAATGAATAATCACTTTGCCTATGCTAACAATTCAAAAACTTTGCTCAGGAACATTGACAGCTCCAGAAAAGAAAAGAGAAAATATTAAAAAAAAGCAGCAGTTCCCGTTTCTAACATACCTAAAAAAACCGCAAAAGATATCAAGGTAAATTTTAAGTACATGTATTGTGTAATTTATTAACAAATATGCTAAATGTAAAGCATAAATCTTTAGGTTTTACTTCCAATTACCACTTACCAACGCCAGATATTATATAAGAACAAGTGAAACGCCATAGGCCTAAACAAAACCATAAAAGAATAGCACTCACATCTACAGGTACCTTTTCCACTAATTTTACTCAATTTCATCTAAACTACAATGATTTAAAGGTAATTAACAGAATTTTTTATCATTATTGTTGTTGTTTAAACAAGGGGTTGTTGTCTCTTACCATAACATTGGGCCACCATCATATAAATGCGGTAACTGTGAAGCAACCATGTGGTATGAAGAAAGAACTAATAAGGCTTTCAAGCCTTTAAATCCAACATTCTCCATTTGTTGCCAAAGCGGTAAAGTGCAGCTTTCCAAATTCAATGAAGCACCAACGCTGTTAAAGAACCTTCTTGATTATACTGATTCTTCTACGACAAAATTTAGAGATCAGATTAGAATATACAATAGTATGTTTTGTTTTACATCTTTTGGAGCAAAAATAGATAACTCGATTAATTCAGGACGGGGACCATACACATTTAGAACCAATGGTCAAAACTATCATCTAATTGGGTCTTTGATTCCAGCACAAGGAGAACAACCGAAGTTTGCTTAGCTTTACTTCTTTGACACACAGAATGAAGCTCACAATCGCATGTCTGCTTTTTTGATAAACAGACAGAACACGAGATTGATGAAAAAACAGTTGTGAGCCTCATTGCAATGCTAAATCAGTCAAGCGCAGTTACCAAGGCATTTCGCATGGTGAGGGATTGGTGTGCTTCACATGATACGCCTAACTTAAAGTTGCGGCTTATTAGCAATAGAAAAAGTGCACGACAGTACAACACCCGAAGTGTGTCTGAGTAGCTGCTCTAATCACAAATGATTTTGGTCAGGGCATCTGATGAGTCTCGTATTATACATATTTATACCCCCGATATTATGTAAATTATATAGTAAATAACCCTATTATTAGGATTTTCGATACTTAATTGCATGAAAAATACATTTCAAGTCTAGTCGACAAAGAACGTCAATAATCAAGACAAATCCATGATAAAGCAATATATCTCCTATTCAAGTATAAAGTCCGCCGATTATATGTCCAATGTACGCCGGTTACGGGGACGTATGAAGTCCAATCCTAATCTAATAAAGTTTGGCGATCTTATCACAAATGTGCGCCGACCTTCAGCTCTATTAATGAACCTTTGGTGCCAAGAAAAGTATTGAAGTACGCCGGTGTTAAGAATAATGTTCGCCGGTGTCGTGGAAGAATCGGAAAAAAGAAAGAAATTCAAGTTAAAGATTTCTTGACACACCTCCACTGTTTTGGCCATAAGTTGAGCATACGAACTCGGATTTAGGTGATTCAAGCGGCCACGGAAAGCTAAGAGAATTATCTACAACATTAGTCTGGTGCCACCCCGAAACCGGCGGTTTTTCCAAGAAAACTGTCGTACTTCTCTATCTGATCAGTTTAAATGCATATTTATAAATCTCATTCATTACCAATCCGATCCTATACCTTTGCCTTGGTCCCTAAGGGTTAGATAGCCTATAAATACCACCCAATACCGGACCATATGACACCATCTCATTACATAATCTCTTTACCCAAGAATACCACTTGGAAGAAGGGAATTAGTGAAAGAGGATTGACAAACCTCTGATCCAACACCCTTGGCACCTTATCACCCCCACAACCACGTTTTCCAACAACTTACATCTACTTCCAGAAGTCGTGACATACCTCTGATCATCCGTGGCTCACACAGGAGTAGTGGCGAAGGGTTGTAATACATATTTCGGGTTGTTATTCTTGTGTTTGGCACAAGCATCTGTTCTAAGCATTCATACTATTGTGATTCGATACAATTCTATTTACTTGTTTAATATTAATGTTTCTATGAATTCCGAGTCTATGAAGGTTTTTGCTTGTTTAATCGTAGAGTATTCATTTTGTGTTTGTTTGGCGTAATGTGATATTGGTTATTCACACGTTTGGTTAATTTGATAAGTGACAATCATATTGACCTTAGTACCTTTGTGAACATTCTGAGAAAACTACAATTCTCTTAGGACGACCTGGACTTACCAAGGTAAATTACACTCGAAAGGGTACACTGCCCGTGTTGTGTCTTTAGTCGATTAACCGGTATTTCTAGCATTATAAATTTAAAGCTTTTGACACGCATCAGCATCCCATCATGAGATATCATTGTAAACTGTAAGGATACAGGAAAGCAAAGAATATCAGAATTGCATCCATCTTACATGGCACTACAATATCCTTTGTTATTTCCATACGGATAGGATGGATTTCATGATAGCATACCTTATCATGACAATACAGGTGTACGGAAAACTATACATGAATTCGTTACAATGAAGGAGTATTACGCGTACATAATTCAGCAATGAAATAACCAGGGTACTACTTTGCTGAGAGGAGGGCGGCTCTTCCAACAATTTTTGGTGGATGCATACACGGCTATTGAAGAACAAAGGCTTAAATGGACAAGAAATAATCAAGACAATCTACGTGTGGATCTTTATCGTAATGTGTTTGATGCTGTTACAAGAGGAGATACAGACGCGGCTGCAATTGGAAAAAGAATAGTTTTACCCTCAACTTTTGTAGGCAGCCCGAGATATATGATGCAGAATTATCAAGATGCCATGGCTCTATGTAGGACCTATGGTAATCCAGATCTGTTCATCACGTTTACTTCTAATCCAAAATGGCCCGAAATTGGTGAAATTCTTGTCCATATTCCTGGCCAGAAAGCACACAATCGACCGGAAATAGGAACGCGGATTTTTAAAATTGAATTAACTGAGTTATTGGATGATCTTACAAAAAAACAGATTTTTGGCGACTGTTCTGCAGGTACTACAATTCACAACTTAGGGTCAATGACACTTTTGCTTTAAATCATTCTGATTTATACCTAATACTTCTCAAATATTTCATTTCAGTTGTGTATGTTATCGAATTCCAAAAACGTGGCTTGCGCCATGTACATATTTTATTGTGGCTCAAAGAATACGCCAAGTGCAAGACGGGGGCTCAAATAGATGATATAATCTCAGTAGAGATTTCATGCCCAACAAATGATCCGGATGGATACAAAGTTGTTACTGATTATATGTTGCATGGACCCTGCGGGAATGATGCGAAGTACGCCTCATGCAACATAGAAGGAAAATGTTCAAAACATTTCCCTAAATCATTTTATCCAGAAACAACAATTGATGGGGATGGCTACCCTATTTACCGCCGGAGAGATAATAAAGTCAATGTTGTAAAGGGTAAGTTCACTTTCAATAACAGATATGTCGTTCCTTACAATCAATATCTTCTGCTTAAGTACCAGGCACACATAAATGTTGAATGGTGCAATAGATCAAGGGCAATTAAGTACTTATTTAAATACTTAAACAAAGGGCCTGACCGAGCATCTATTGTCATCGAAGAAAACATCAAACAAGCTGATAAAAAAGATCCTACAAAGATTGTTGAAGTTGATGAAATCAAAAACTACTTGAATTGTCGCTACTTAGCCCCATGTGAAGCAGTTTGGAGGCTCTTTTCTTTTGACATCAATTATTCCTACCCATCAGTCATGAAGCTAAATTACCACCTACCCAACCAAAACGCAATAACACTGCGTGATTCTGAAAGTTTACCAGCACTACTTGCAAAGGAAGGTATCAACATAACTATGTTTACCGAGTGGTTTGAGCTAAATAAACGTGAACCAGAAGCTCGGGAATTGACTTATGCTGAAATTCCAAAAAAGTNCCAGAAACAACAATTGATGGGGATGGCTACCCTATTTACCGCCGGAGAGATAATAAAGTCAATGTTGTAAAGGGTAAGTTCACTTTCAATAACAGATATGTCGTTCCTTACAATCAATATCTTCTGCTTAAGTACCAGGCACACATAAATGTTGAATGGTGCAATAGATCAAGGGCAATTAAGTACTTATTTAAATACTTAAACAAAGGGCCTGACCGAGCATCTATTGTCATCGAAGAAAACATCAAACAAGCTGATAAAAAAGATCCTACAAAGATTGTTGAAGTTGATGAAATCAAAAACTACTTGAATTGTCGCTACTTAGCCCCATGTGAAGCAGTTTGGAGGCTCTTTTCTTTTGACATCAATTATTCCTACCCATCAGTCATGAAGCTAAATTACCACCTACCCAACCAAAACGCAATAACACTGCGTGATTCTGAAAGTTTACCAGCACTACTTGCAAAGGAAGGTATCAACATAACTATGTTTACCGAGTGGTTTGAGCTAAATAAACGTGAACCAGAAGCTCGGGAATTGACTTATGCTGAAATTCCAAAAAAGTATGTATGGCATGAAAAAGAAAGAATTTGGAAAGTCAGAAAACAAAAAAAAAAATGCATAGGCCGGATGGTTTACTCCAACCCTGCATCAGGGGAACGTTACTATCTCAGAATGGTACTAAATGTAGCCAAAAGTCCTGAATCGTTTGAAAAGCTGATGACGGTTAACAATATAACATATCAGACATTTAAGGAAGTCTCTTTTGCATATGGTTTGCTCAATGATGACAAAGAATGGACCAAGGCTATATCAGAGGAAAGATTGTGGGCATTAGGACCTCAATTGAGGGACTTATTTATAACAATATTGTTGTTTTGTGAAGTAAGTAGGCCACGACAATTATGGCAAGAAAACTGGGAGGCTTTATCAGAAGATATTTTACATAAAAAAAGAAAACACTTCAGGTACCCAGGCTTAGAACTTACAGAAGAACAGATTCAGAACTATTGTTTGGTGGAAATAGAGGAACTGTTACACAAATTTGGTAGATCTTTGGCCGAATTCGAAGATCTCCCACGACTAAACCCAAAGCTACTAACAAACATGGACAATCGTTTGATTAGAGAAGCATTGGAATTTGATATGAACAGAAGCAAGATTGAACATGAACAACTTCATTCAATGTTAAACACAGATCAACTTCTGATCTATCAAGGTGTTATTGAGTCTGTATACAGTCAAAAAGGAGGGTTTTTCTTTCTTTATGGGCCCGGAGGGAGTGGTAAGACTTTTTTATACAAGACTATAATATCAAAACTAAGATAAGAAAGGATGATAGTTATTGCAGTTGCATCTTCAGGTACATCATTTAATACGCATTTTTCAATTATTATACATACATATCATGCACTACAACAATATTACCCTGATTAAAGAATTGCTTCATTACTCTTAAACCAGGAATTGCTTCTTTACTACTTACGGGAGGGAGGACTGCTCATAGCAGATTTGTTATTCCATTAGAGTTAATGGACAACAGTAAGTGTGGTATCAAACAAAACACACACCTCGCAGAATTAATGAAAGAGGCCAGAATGATAATTTAGGATCAAGCACCAATGACTCAGCAATATGCTTTTGAAGCTTTAGACAAGACATTGAGGGATATATTGGGGTATGAGAATCCTGAAAATAAAGACCGCATTTTTGGTGGAATGACAGTGTTACTGGGAGGTGACTTCAGATAAATTTTACCCATAATCCCGAAAGCCAAAAGATCAAAAGTTATTCAAGCTTGCATAAACCAATCAGAACTATGGAAAGCTTGCAAGGTTTTTACACTTACACGCAGTATGCGAGTAAATGAGTATACAGAAAACGGAATCATTGACACTCAAAAAGAAGAATTCAATAAATGGGTGTTAGATGTGGGCGATGGGAATTTGGAAGCCAAAATTAAAGAAGGGGAGGATGAGCCAACCTGGATTCATATTCCGCATAATTTTCTTATAAAATCAGGCGATTCTCCAATTGAGCAAATTGTCATGGAAACATTCCCTGCTTTTACAACAAGGCAGAATGAAGATGCGTATCTAAAGGAAAGGGCTATACTGACTCCAAAAAATGAAGACGATGATGCAATAAATGAGCATATTTTTAAAAAATTAGCAGGCGCGTCTGTCACATACAAAGTGCAGATGAAGTATGTAAGGAATCAACTGATACACTTGATCAAGATCAACTATATCCTATTGAGTTCTTGAATTCCTTGAATTTCCAAGGTATGCTACCACATTCTCTATGCTTAAAAAAGGAGCCCCGATAATGCTTTTGCGAAATGTTAATCCTAGCCAGGGTTTATGCAATGGAACCAGGCTAATCATTACTGATCTTGGCCAGTTTGTTATTCAAGCAAAAATCCTAACTGGATCGCATGTTGGAGATAGTGTTCTTATACCTAGGATCACACTGACATCGACACAATCAAAATGGCCTTTCATAATGAAACGTAGACAGTTTCCTGTCAGGCCATGCTATGCGATGACCATAAACAAGAGCCAAGGCCAGTCACTTAGGTATGTTGGTGTCTACTTACCCAACCCTGTGTTCAGCCATGGGCAACTATATGTCGCACTATCTAGAGTCACAAGCCCTAACGGTCTGAAAATACTAATGGCGGAAGACGAAGACATTGAATTCAAAGACCGCACACAAAATATTGTCTATAAGGAAACTTTTAGTAACCTTATTTAACAAGTTGTATTACTATACTCATAATAAATGAATGCTACTATGTATCTACTATGTTCTGTTACTTTCCAAATAATTTAAATTGTTGTCATTGATTCAATACTACTATATATATGTTCATTTATTAAAATAGTCAAATCAGATAATTAACGTTAAGTTAAGTAATTCTAATGTTAGTTTTTAATAAATCACCACTACTATAAAACTAAATTAATTTAACTATTTAACTTGAACACCCACCCCCTCCCCCTTCTCAGTTTATTGCTAAGAATCAAGGACCACTGGTCAAGTCGCACGACTTTTAGCCAGCTTTAAGCATATATGACAATTAGATATCCAAATCAGAAACATTAAAATTCCTATTAGGCCAAGTAAAATTGCGCTAAATGCTCAGTTTCTAAGCCGATATGTATCCAGTTATACTAACAATAACTACTCGAGCAAAACATTTACACCACAGATAACAAGCTTTCTAAAAAAATAACTAACAACAAAAAACAAACATGGTACCCAAATTTCTCATTGATTCAATCCTACTGTATATCTGTTCATTTATTACAACTTCAAATGATATAAGACAATATACAAGACAAAAAGAACAAAAATAGCTAACACAAAATAAACAGGGAAGCAAAAGAAACTCCTTATAACACCACAAACACATATAACTCCAACCAATCTCAACTTTTCAACTCAAAATCCCTTGACCTACACTCCGTCGCATTTCTACAAAAACCTAATAAAAAACCTACAAAGAGTGCATGAGAGATAATTACATTGCACGCAAGCTTCCAGAATAAACCAATGATCAAGAACATCCACCAATAACCAACAACGCAGCGGAAAAATGCCTGATACAAAGAGATTGAAAAATTAACAACAAAACAAAGGTTATGAGGAACTTAAGCATACTTTAACGGTTTCAAATCTCAAAGCTAAACACCTCCCTAAATATCAATAAAACACATGTTTCTAAAGCACCCAATATTCTAAAATTAACTAATCTTAATATACAAACAAAAACAACCATTATAAACAATAAACAATCTTTAACCTGAATGCGCCTATGCTCTCTCTGTTTCAACTAGCACACTACAGCCCTCTATGAATTCCACCCATCTTTAATCACACGAACATCTGACAACCCTTGCACCATCAACAAAGAAATAAACGGAATATCATATAAGCAATCAAACAAAAATACCAACATAAACTAATCAACTTATGATACAAACCTGTACATAAGATCACCGATACAATTATCCGCCCTAAATAATTATTTCATCACAATTGACTCCACCCTCCTTAATCAAACCGATAATATGATTGAATTTAATTAAAATTTTGTGAAATTGAATAACCCTAATTTTTAAACTAACCCTAATTTATAATCGCCAGATCTATTGAGTCTGTGTATGTTGACTCATGTGTGGCGTCTGTGTGTGTGAGAGAAATGGCAACCACTTATTCATAAAAAATAAAATAGAAAAAAAAACACACATATAAATAAACATAAGCATAAAAGTTATCAGTTGCATTATTTCATTGAAATTCATTACAGAAACATTCTTAAGCAACTGACAACAAAAAGAGTACCAAAAGAAGACCACAAAATAAAGCCATAATTATAATCTACTTATTCAGCATCAGATAACCCTTCATCAAACTCCATGAACTTCACATGGCGGCCCTTTTCCACAATGCGTTCACGGGTTTCATCAAGTAGATTTGTCAACGCCTGAATCCTATCAAGAAACCTGTGATGGGTCTCAACCAAACAACGCAGAGCATCAACCGCTTTATCATTGAATGGACCACGATGACGAGCCTCATTAATAGTTTCTTAAAGCTTCTCAACCTTGCTGTGGAGTTGATTGCGCTCCTCCCCAATCCTCATCAGAAAAGCTTGCTCTTCAGGTATCTCACTATTAAATAGGAACTTAAAACAAGTTGCTAAGTCATTGGATCCACATGCTTCCTTGAGTTCACTGATGTTGGGTTCAGTGATGTTGGGTTCATTGTTGTTGGAAGATGAAGACGTTTAAGAAAACATAGAGGCATTTAGCATGAAATGAATGATTTTAATACAAAGAGTAATTAGGAAAAATGATTGTAACTGAAGTATTAATTGAAATACAAATTTCATCTTCCATGCAGGATTATTTGAAAATATAACAAAAACGAAAAAAAAAAAAAAAAAAAAAAAAAAAACCGAAGTTATAAGTTACCTTTATTTTATATCAAAATATAGGGTTGTTACAATTTTTAGAATAAATACAAAATATAAACTTTATAAATAACTACTAATATGCATAAAAAATTTAAATATAATGTTACTACCTTGAGAATGAATACAAATTATAAACTTTATAAATAACTACTAATATGTCATAAAAATTTTAAATATAACATTACTATCTTAAGAATGAATACAAATTAGAAACTTTATAAATAACTACTAATATGTCATAAAAAGAATAAATATAAAATTTACCGATCAACTAAGGACATACTTACAAAGACCAATTAGATAGAGCCCGTGTCGAACGAAAAAAATTATTGCACATTACACTATGATCGATTAGATAGAGCCCGTGTGCAACGCACGGGTCTGAATTACTCGTTTTAATAAAAGGAATGTTTTGGTTCATTCAAGTAAAATTTATGTTCAAATATAACAATTTATCACTTTATTTAATGTGTTAAATGCATTTTTTTAAATAAGAAAGTTTTTGTTTATTAATTAAACGCTAACTTGTGCCTAATAGGCATTTGTTAGCAAAACATTTTAATTAGAAAAGATTGGGCGGAATAGTTGGAAGTTAATGCTTTTTAATGTTTGATCATGTCCATAGTGGCGAGAATTGACTTTCGAGCATACACCAAAATAAAAATATTTAATCGTAATTTTCTCGTCATAACAATTTAATTATAGATTGAGATCCTCTCATGTTGGTTTTTAACATGACCCATCATGTTGACCAATCAAAAATAAGTAAAATAGATATAAGTTTTTCATTCAATTAAAAATCATGGGCCTACAAGTATTTTCCTCTCACAAAAAACTCAACATGACGGGAAATGTTAACCACAACTTGAGAGAATTTCAATCCTTTAATTATAGCCCTCAGGGTACTATTAGCAAATTCTTAAATCAAATAGTACACTATAAAATAATACATGTTCCCCAAACAGAGACCAATTAAAACTGTACCCCCAAAATAAAACATCAAGCAACCAACCACAAACAAAACATGTACTAGACTACTAAAACATGCATATTACCCATGGAAACAACATACGTGAAGGTGATCATGATGTTACGCTTACAGGTAAAGGGATGGGGCGTGGTAAACGGGTCAAGACTGCGCCAGGTTGGCATAGGGAATATGTGATGGATTAGGAGTTGTCCATCATACTTATCTATTGTTTTAGGATATATGTTTGTGTCGTGATAAATAAGTGCTATTGTTTAGGATATATAAGACCCCAAAACCCTAAAATTGTGAAGATCTAAGACGATGGTCATGACCAGAACATGCTTCTTATGTTTCAAATAGTCATATGTACATAATCAATGTTGTTAACTGCAAAAGTAACTTAGTGGTTTTAATATATTCGAATGAAAATTTTGTTGAGGAACAACAATTTTATGCGTAAAGCATATCCATCTCAGCTAACATAGATAATGTTGATGACATAACGGAACCTTGATAGACATATAAATATATGTGCGTATATGTATATATTATATGCCGGTTACTTTGGCCATCTCAGTTGCTTAATTCTGGTCTCTGGCGGTCCGATGAACAATTCTGTTTCCACATCGGAATTCTCTCCACTTTCAAGAACATTTAAATCCGCTCTCATTTCTTCTGTTGCTTTGTCTGTTTGGATTATGCACTGAAAGAGGCAAGACATGTATACTTATTGCAATTGAATTAGCCATTTAGATAAAAGCACTGCAATTATATGGTTAGGAGGATGAGTAGAAACAAAAGGCACAAAGAAATATCATTTTCTTTTCCATGAAAACTTGTTTTTATTGAACTTGTGTGTTTGTAAGAATGATCAAAGTTAGGGAACAGACGAATATTAACTATTACAGTACTACTAAGATATGCAGAAGAAGAAATACTAACCTTCTCAGTAAGTATTGCATTTTCAGCTGCTAGCATTTTCTCCTGAATAATTCCATGTCGATAAAGATAGTCAGTTGGTTATCTTTCAAAAGAAAAGTTATTCTAATGTCTACTGACAGTTTCCACATCGTGCAAATGAAAATTGTAATAGTTTCTACTTGAGATTTGGAAATTTGAGCTCTAGTAAAAGATTGGTATACACTCTTATAATACCTTTTTGCGTGTAGTTGCTCAATCTGTTCATGGTCAAACTGTGCATCTGTGAAATCAATATTCCAGAAAACAAGGTTATTAATAGGCACATCAAAAACCGATATATGTAACAGTTTAAAAAATGATTTCGGGCTACAAGTGATTATTATTCAACCTTTCGTGCTCGAATAAATGCGTAACACTACTTTCCAAGCTGTGTTCAATCGAACTAAGTTCATCGATTAGTGCTGGTTCCTAAATCTTCTCCCAAAAGTTTCCTGCATAGCAACTTATGGATGAGCATCATCTTTTTATCGCGATTGATCATCAAAAATCATATGTTTATGTATGATAGGGGCCAGTTGCATACGATCCTAACTTTACTTTTTTTTAATATATATCTAATGATTATATTAAGGTTTTATGTACAGTGTTTCAGATAAAGATTCAGTTATCATTATGATTCTCCAAAACATAAAAAGGTTGCACCTTTTTGGCTGAATAATTCTTCAGTTCTGCATAGGCTTTTCATCAAGAGTTAAAGTTTATATATTATTATATATACTATTATTATTATTTTATAATTTAAATTAATTTAATGATAGTACTATATATATATATTACTAGTATATATATATAACTATATATGTATGTATGTATGGTATGTAGTTAAGAGTTAAGATTCAGATAAGTGAGAATTGTTTATGTTTGTTTTTGTGAGAACATTAGAACGAGGTTAAGGTAAACCCTTATACTTTTCAAGTTAACCCATTTAGGCAAAATGTTGGTATATACTATTTTGTTAAGCTGCGTGAACCATTAACACAATATAAAGATACCTTAACGATTCGCATGACAAAAATTTCAAAGATTTTAAACTAAAATTTGCACCTTTTTCAACCTTCAAGGACCTACACCCTTCTTTGGGCCATGGCAGCCAGTTCATGCTTCAAATGCTGCGATGCGAGTTAAATCAAGCCAAAACAAGTCAAAGGATGAATTCAAACACAAAAAATGATTAATCTAAGATAAATGTTCGCAGTTTTTATGACTGGAACATCTTCCTACACTCGAAAAAAAACTTAATCTGTTTGATAATCTTTTACATGACTTCTATACTCGTTCGATAGTCTCCTGCAATGCTGATTGAATTCAAAACCGCGAAAAAGAAGATGCAATCATTTCCCAAGAAAGGTAAAAAGTATATTAAATCGAATTGCAAGAAAACAGCAATAATTTGTTTAAGCAACTAGGCAAAATGCAAACGAAAGTGTTCATTAATGATTTGAACATCTTAAACAGCTTTGGTTGATTAACGCGAGCTCGTATAGTGTACTTACATTCTCTAAGCTGATTTGGTTTGAATTAGATATTACCAAGTTGCTAATCACAACCTTAAAATTCATTGGGAGCCCGCTTAACAGTCAATGATGTAACCCTAACTTTAAAAATAAGTTTCGTTACATAAAAACTTCATAAAATGCAAGCTTTTCAACGAAATTCCAAATAAAGACATGCTTGTGTGGTTCAGGGGTTGCGCAACTTTGCAAGTTGCAAGTCCCATTGACGAGTGACATGTCACCATGTGGGGGAAAAGGTAAAACTTTATGAACCGTGTGACCAATGCTTCCTTTATTTTATTATAATCATCCTAACCAAAATAGTTGACTCTAAACCCTAAAATTTGAGGTACAAAGATCAAATAAATTATGATGTTAGTCTACTTGTGATAATTTTCAACAAACCTCAAGCAAGTTTGAGTTTTATCAACTAATAATAATTTTATGTTTTTTCCATACTTGTGGTCATATTTTAGCTTTTTCATAAAACATGCCAAAAGCAAATCAATTTTTCAAGGACCATGCTTAGGCTTAGCAACAGACATTGATTCAATAAAAATAAGTCAATAAGGTTATATATTCTGTAACTTATCCTGTTAATTTAAGCTTGATAAAGTTTTACACAAATAACAATAGATGACAAAGAAATTTGGATCAAATGAAATGTTTCATAAACATCTTGAAACAAAATCATTTTTGTCTTCTTCAAGCATTATATTCTAAATGTAGTGTTTCCATAGTAACATAAGTTCATAATGGAGTTCATTTCATGGTGCTTCATGAAATACAGTGGTTTTGCTTGTGACAAAGAATAAATCGTATTAATCGTATATAAAGGTCTAACTATGAAATGAACTCCATTATGACTTATGTTAGCTATGAAAAAACTACATTTAAATATAATCGCGTTGAAGAAGACAAAATGATCTTGTTTCAGTGTTTTATGAACATTTCATTTGGATGCAAATTTCTTGTCATGCTATGTTTATTTGTGTAACAACTTTATCCAAGGCTTAAATTAACAAGGATAAAGTAAACAAATATATACAGTCTTTTGACTTATTTTATTGAATCAATGTCTTGTAAGCCTGCATGGTCCTTGGAAAAATTGTTTGCTTTGGCATGTTTTATTGAAAAGCTAAAATATGACGCACAATATGGAAAACATAAAATTATTATTAGTTGATAAACTCAAAACTTGTCTTCGAGGTTTGTTGTAAAATTACTCAACGCCAAGTAGACTAACATCATAATTTATTGATCTTTGTACCTTCAAATTTTAGTTTCAAGTAAGCTAGGTTAAGATACATATAAAATAAAGGAAGCATGGTCACACGGTTGCATAAAGTTTTACCCTTTTCCCCCACATGTGACATGTCACTCACGTCCAATGACTGTGCAACTTGCAAGTTGGCCAACCACTGAACCACACAAGCATGGTCTATTTGGAATTTCGGAAAGCTTGCCATTTTATGAAGTTTTTATGTAAGCAAACTTATTTTTAAAGTTAGGGTTAACTCATTGACTGTTCAAGGGCTCAATGAAATTTTAAGTTGTGGATTAGGCACTTGGTAATGATCCTAATTCAAACCCAAATCCAGCTTAATGATGTAAACGTACATATACGAGCTCGCGTTTAATCAACAAATGCTGGTTAAGATGTTGCAACATCAATTAATGAAACTTTTGTTTGCATTTTGCATAGTTGCTTAACAATTTGTGTTCTTGCAATCGATTTAATATACTTTTTACCTTTCTTGGGAAATATGATTGCATCTTCTTTTTTCGGGTTTTGAATTCAATCCAGCATGCAGGGAGACTATGCGAACGATATACGAAGTCCATGGTAAAAGATATCCAAACAGGATAGTTCGAGTGTAGAAGATGTTCAGGTTCATAAAACTTGCGACATTTATGCTTAGATAATCATTTTTGTTTTGATTCATTCCTTTGACTTGTTTTGTTGATTTAACTTCGATAAGGCAGCCATTTTGAAGCCATGAAACTGCTTGCCATGGCAAAGAAGGTGGAGGTCCCTGGGAAGTTGAAAAAGGTGGCAAATTTTTATGTTTAAAATTCTTTGAAATTTTTTGTCCAATGGGCGAATTGTTTAATGGTATCTTTATATTGTGTTAATGTCACGCCAGCTTAACCAAAATATGATATACCACATTCTGGCTAAATGGGTTAACTTGAAAAAGTATAAGGTTTCCTTAACCTGTTCTTTCTTTTTTTTTTTTAATGTCCACAAAACATAAACAATTCTCCACCTTATCCCTGAACTTACTCCTTGAAATCACATACATACATAACACTACATATATATATATATAGTATACTATATATATATATATATATATATACCTATATACTATATTATATTATATATGAATAATATTATACTTCAACTTAAACCTCTTGATGAAAAGCCTATGCAGAACTGAAGAATTATTCAAGGGCAAAAAAGGTGGCAACTTTTTATGTTTTGAGATCATAATGATACACTGAATTTTATCCTGAAACATGTACATAAAACTTAAATATAATCTTAGATCTATATTTCAAAAAAAAGTAAAGTTAGGATGATATGACAAGCTGCCCTAATCATAACATAAACATATGAATTTTGATGATCAAATCGTGATG
>LBNU01013731.1:11667-23087 GCA_014162995.1 Artemisia annua
TGGGCCTACGCGGCCATGAATAGAACTTAAGTCTAGCATAACATAGCCACGCACTATGTCATACTAAACTTGGGGGGCTTGTGGACGTATAGTCCGGACTGGACCCTACATGGGCCAGGCCCGGCAGACAGCGGCCCACTCTACGCCTAAACCCTAATCCATGCCTTATAAATATATGGCTGGAATCTCCTTATTGACTACGACCAAACAGGTTACCCTAAACCTAACTCTTATATGCTATATCGCATAGATTCTAACTTGACCGTCGGAGGTGGATCCCGGGGCTACGGCCTCGGGTCCACTCCTAACGGGTTCTCTTTGTTGACAGGTCTACTTAGGGCTCGAGAAGACGACTAACGGCCCAGGAGAGTCGTTAAATCAGTCCGCGCCAGATTATGCATCAACACTAGGTGTAATAAGGACACTCCAAGACCGCATTTATTATCGTCATCTCATCGTCTCATCAGCTTTCTTTCTTTGCAATTGTGTTTTGATTGGTAGAGCACTTATAAGCCCAAACGAGCATATATGTTTTAGATTGTTTAGTTCATGCTTTTGTGTGCAACAATATTTGTAATATTTTACCAACAAAAGAATAATAAAGGACAAAAAAAAGTTGTAAATATCCAACAATCCCTTTTGGACCCAAAAAGCATTTGACAAGTCTCTGCATAAAAATGCATGCGCAAGAATTCCAAAGTATAAATTACAATTACAATAATGTTATTTTGTTACACAAATGAATATGCAAGAATTCCATGTAATTGACCACCATTAAGAGTTATGTATCTATACCATTTTAGTTCTTGTTTTTATAGTGAAAATGATTTCTCAAATGGATAGTTTCAAAGGTTTTTGGACACATGCAACTTTGTAAGTAAAAAATACAAAATTAAGATCCTTTCTATCACAAGGATTGTTTTTTCTTCTGCTAAAAGCAATTTGCTTTAGTAATGGCCGTTTCTCCATAGTATGCTACGAATACTCCATTAAATGTTATAAGAATATTTTAAAGAGAGAAATAACAGCTGACACAGTTAAATATGCAATCCAATTCAATCCCACATTGGACCTAGAGTAGTAAATAAAAGCCTTTATATAAACTTCTGGTTAGTACACAAACATGTGGCTCAAGAGAGTAGAGCTTAAAAGCTATGTTTGAGTCGCAAGGCTCTGCACTTTTATGGTCACTTTTTAATAAATTTAATAAAGTTAAGGCATTAGCATTTTGTTAGAAAAAAACATATTGCTGGATTTTTATTTTGCACCCATAACCAAGCACATAAATAATACTCCGTATCTTACAAATTTGTTATGTCATTTTTTTTCCATCGGATTTTTGCACCAAATCGTAGCCCATTTCATCGACAAGATAAACCAAACGAAACGATTGAACTGGCTCAAGTTGGGCTTATCAATTTACTATGGTCGTCATTCATCAACAGTGCAGCGTGCATCCTTAATATTGGCTCCTCTATTTTAGCCAAAATTGGATACTACAGCTATCTATAACTATATGATTACGCTTATATGTAAATTCGTCAATGTATAACCAAAAAGTTACAAACAAATAAAAAAGACATCTACCGCATGTTTCTTAATTTGGTCATTTTATGTTGAGTAAACCAAGGTTGGCTTGGCTTTGTTCTCATTGAAGATTAGTATCCACATATTCCAGCTCCTTCACAAAATCTTTTCGATACAAGCATCTATATCTATCTATATCTATCTATATATATATAAAGAATGAGTTCCCCTATTGAATGTGAGCATTAATGTCACAAGCCAAGAAACTCAAATATCAAGTATAAGCTCATAAATTTCGTGCAAGTCGAGCTTATTTTGAAGCTTCTACATAAATATAAAAATACAAAAATGTCTCAATTGAATGTTGTGATGGTTCGGTTTTGATACAAACTTTCTAATATCCAGGTGTACTTAATGTAATTAAGAAGTGCGAATTGAATTAGTCTTTTTGTTTGCTCTATCTTTTCATATTCATCAGTTATACAAAATATTTGGCTTATGAGGATATAAATATGTATTTTGATTCCTGATTTCTCCATGACTCACAGTAAAATCAATTGCGTAGTATATTTTTTACCGGCTACAACAAAATCACATCCACTATCCTATCCCACCTCACGGTTACCGACAGTCACCAACCATCTCATACACAAACAAGAATCGAACACAATCGATACTACCAAAATACCTTGGATCTGTTCAACTTTTATACAAATCTTTAAAGATTTTTCAATGTTTGAACACAAAATTCATCAATGGTCTTAAATACAAAATCAAAACATAAAAAACAACCTACCTGAGACCTTTTACAAGATCTTTAAGCCGATAAATTAACACATGAATCGAACATAAGCGACAAGACAAGATGGTTTGTAGTTTGTTATTTTTCACAATAAATGAAAAGGGTTTGTTTGGATTGTGTTTCGAAATAAATAATGAGAGTAAATGTTTGAAGGGTTCATTATTCGAGCAGAAAGTCACAAAGAAATGGTCTTTTGTGTTGTTGTTCGGTTTCTTTTAAAGATTATGAAAGAGTTTGTAGCTGTTGTGCCTACAATTCATCTTGCGTTTTTCAGATTTCTGGCTTTGTGATGGAGATGATTGCGCTTATTTTTTGATGAGAGAAAAATGGTGTTGGTGGCTGCAACTCGCAAGAGGTGTGTGTTAGTCTGTTAGATCAGGTTATGAAAGAAATTAGGGTAATGGCTATTAGGAATGTATGGGGTGGCCTGTAATTGCTATACTAATCGGCAATTGGGCTGGGAAAAAAAAAAAAGATGACCCCAAATTAATTCTGTTATTCTATTGCATGAAGTCCACTATAATTTTGAATATACCATGCTGTTATATCACACTCTTTATAGTTTATACAAAAGAAAACATTTGCTAGAATTACCATGAAAAAATTCAATTGTTTATATAGCGTGGGCTAATATTAGGCGTAGTCTGTGCTACAAACACATATGAAATTAGAGGTGTGCATAGTTTAGGTAATAACTGAATAAATCGAAAACCAAATGCGAACCAAATCAAAAAAATCGAACCGAACTTATAATTAAACCGAATTTGTCAAAATCGAATTGAATTTTAGCCGATTTTTGTCAATCAATATCTCGACTAATGTTTGAAAATTTTGAGAAATATGTGACATGGATATAGAACGTTGGGCCATAATGACTATCTATTATATCTATATTTTGAGTTTGGTGTGAGTAATGACTTGATTAAACCTTTAAGCTTCCTAATATTGGTTTCAAATAAAATCGTGAAGTCCATTTTAAGTAAACAATAGAGACTAATATAGAAGCGACCATAAAACTAAATCTTCATCAATGACAAAATGATTGATAAAGTGGATTTGATGTCCATTAAATAGTTCCTAACATCATATATGAGATGATATTTAACGGTTAATGATATTTAAATGTCAAAATAACTTTTATTTTTCAAACATTTTTATCTTATGTCCACGTTAATCAACTCTCTTTCTAATGGTTGTGTTTTCATGAATTTGATATATTTTTCTTGAAACAATTATATTTTCAAAAACTTACTTAATA
The DNA here is from genome assembly GCA_014162995.1 of Artemisia annua. Classification (NCBI taxonomy): domain Eukaryota; kingdom Viridiplantae; phylum Streptophyta; class Magnoliopsida; order Asterales; family Asteraceae; genus Artemisia; species Artemisia annua. Next base: position 15,255 of record LBNU01013731.1, read on the forward strand.
AACATCGTTTATTATTGAGTCGTGTACCCCGATCAAAACTAAGTATATAATACTAAATACGTATAACCCATGCAAAACCGATAAATCTTTACAGCGAACAAAGCCCGTGCATCGCACGGGCCATGCTGTCTCGTAATGTTAATTATAATCCTCTTAATTAAGTCTTAAATATTGGTGGATGGATGCATTATTTTCCTCTTCGCCTTTTCATGTTGTGGACTTTCTATCAGTTTGGGATATCTACACTTTTTGCATTTGATAGAATTTTCATATCATATCATGGAGAAATGGGTCTTGACAAACCCATATTGTTCTAGCTCTGAAGAGACAAAAAACATATAACTATAGGAAGGATCTTAATTTCAAAAAACAAAACATATAAATTTTGGCGTATGCATTTCATCTCGATTGCATATTATTATACACGGTGGTTTAATATGTTTGAAAAAAAAATCAGAAATGGAATCAACCAAAATTGGGTGGCCATCAAATGCTACCTATTAGACTCGTTGTTTTGTGGCCCGAGACCATTGAAACTGCATGACAATTGTGTTTTGATAGCTAGAACGCTGATAAGTCCAGAAGAGCATATATACACATTTTGGACAGGTTTAGTTCATACTTATTACCAACTAAAGAATGAAAAGACAAAATTTTCTTCTACAACAATCTAACAATGCCTTTTGGACCGAGAAAGCATTTGAAAAGTCTCGACATACTACTGCATGTGCAAGAATTCCAAGTTTGAATTACAATGAATGTTTTTTTTTATATTATTATCTGTTGCTAAATATGCATATATACATGTACTCACCAGCATTAAGAATCATGTACGTATACCATGTTAGTTCTTGTTTTTACAATGAAAATGATTTGTCCATTGGATAGTCTCAAAAGTTTATAGAGAAACGACTTGTATGTAAAAAGACTGAACTTTAGATCCTTTCTATCATAAGGATTGTTTTTTCCTCTTGTCCGAGCTAAAAACAATATCCTTTAGTCAAGGCCGTTTCTGCATATTATGCTACGAAGTACTCTATCAAAGGCTTAAAGAGTATTCTAAAGAGTAAAATAACAGTGGACATACAGATCTACAATCGAATACGCAATGCAATTCAATCCCACATCGGACAAACAGGTAATAAAAAGCCTATATATAAGCTTAATGTTATTCTAATCGCTCGTTATTTCTGGTAGAATGAAGCCTCAAAGATTTACTTTGGTCATAAGGCTTCATTCAAACTAGGAATACCTTTTTAAGGTGCAAAATAAATCAAATACTATGTTTCAATGACAATGCTTCGTTCAACCGGCACCAAACATTTTTGGTGTATAATAATCTTAAAACTATCTTTGAGTCCTAGTGCTTTCTTCAACCCGCACCAAACAAGCATACACATTATTCTAAGGGGATAATTGTTTTAAAATATTTAAAATGTATCAAACTTTATCACTTTTGGTTTTGTCAACTCAGCTATTTTTTTCTTATTTTTTTTTAGAAATGCAACATTACATTAAGAACCCAAAAAAAGAACTGAGCTACCGTACAAGACAACCCACCTCAAGTAATCAAGCTAATTAAAAAGTGATGGAACCCAAAGAAAACAAAGCAAAATTGCAACCCAACATTATACCAAGTTATCAACCAAGTCTATGTGTCATCGTTTTGTATTTACCCGGTGACCTATTAACTAGCTAATGCTTAGGTGGCAAATCAATAAGACCATAATGCTTCTTTGACCATCAAGCCATTTGACTGCTTTTTATCCTTCTCTTCCGACATGTAAATAAAACGGATGAGGAAACAAACGAACTTATCACTAGGTCATTTGGTGATGTTTCGTCATGTACTACAAATAAAATTCCAAATTCCTTCATAATTTCCCTAACCAATTTTCAACAATCCCAAAGTTTTGGTGTATATGTTGTTAAATTATAGTTAAATATTTAACGTGTAAATGTCTAGAATCAAACGCGAGACCTCGGGATTGCACACAATATAAACGAGAATAAAAGTATAAATGTCACAATTCTCAATTTCAGGTCACTTTCCCAAGTCTCGACATTTTCCTATTCATTGAATTTCAATTCAACATTTCACGTAAACAGGGTTTACGGATATTCATTTGACGAGACTGGGTAGGTTAAGTCACAGTTTTCATGAGATATCAACCATAGTACATTTCATAGACTAGTTTTTAACCTAATGTACCAAACAAATTCCACTAGGGCACTAATATATTTTTATATTAGTTATTTTTCCACTAAGGTTATAAAACTATATATTATTTATTTTTGGTGGATAACCAAATAATAAACCTTTACTTGAACTTATATACACAATAAATTGTATTAACAAAGAGATACCTATCAAAATACCTAATGTTTATGAAAATTATATTTTTATAATTTTTACAACTTTATTATNATGCATAAGCACTACATCTCATGAACATACACATATATACACAATACACTTACATCATGATACCCTCATTCATCACAGTCTCACTAAGTCACAATTACCATTGGGCCGTGTTCTCATTCACTTACCTTATCAATACTTCTCCAGACTTAGACTCGTAGGATGTTTTTCTATCTACCAATGAACCTATGCCAACTATTCCTCGATATTCTTAGAGTATTCACCGTCATCGGGCAATGACTTCCACTGTAACTTCACATGAGACCAATTCAGAGGAAACAATCAGTTATGATACTGAGACATTCGAGTCTCAGCAGGTTACCTTACATTCTCACTATCACCATCATTTACCATTTTCTAGTATCACTACTCACTAAATTCATAAGTGGATATTACCAATGACTTTCCTAGAAAGACTTTACATGTCATCTTTGAGAAGAATTCCTTGATACATTAAGATCATTCGAAACTCAACAGGAATCATGAGATATCACAATTATCACTGACCTAGTTGTCAAGATTCTATCATCTCGAAAGTACTAGCCTACCCGAATTACAAGATTCGTTTCGATACAAATGCTCACTAAGCAACACTATAAAGATGAATCCAGCCTTCTAAACCGGACTATAGAACCTTCAAGTGAACATGATCTCACCAATAGGCATTATCCAAATTGGATGTTAGACATCAACGCATACATGTAGACATACCCACCCGATTATATCATCATTTTTAATGCCTACATTTTTCAATGAATTTCCTCCAAACTACAATTATACAAATCATACATCTTGTAAGAAATATTTTTTCTAAGACACTTATCGCTTTGACAAGCAATTCCTTTTGGTCAATCTTTTATAAAACTTGTGACAGATTACAACAATAGTTATCACATGAACATAAGGATCACACCATTTGAGAGCACTTTATGGTCGAAGTGCTAATCACTTAGTGACAGACCGAAGTCGGAAAAAGCCCAATTCACTAGTCCAACACATATTCATGAAACAAGTAAGAAGTGATTATTTGATGAATTACTCATCTTTCAATAGAAGAAATCTAATTCGATGACAAACTTGAACCTTGTGGAAGAACCAGTAGAAATCATGGACTGTAAGGTCATACAATGAAAAAGAGTCAAATTCTATCATGAAATTCGCGGGAATTCCCGAAGAAGTCCCGAGTATACTTGGGTACGGGAAGACCAAAAGCGACTCAATTATCCACATCATTTCACCAATACCACTCCCGAGACCAACATGAACCGAATCCAGGGACTGGATTCCTGTTAGGAGGGAAGAATGTCACAATTCTCAATTTCAGGTCACTTTCCCAAGTCTCGACATTTTCCTATTCATTGAATTTCAATTCAACATTTCACGTAAACAGGGTTTACGGATATTCATTTGACGAGACCGGGTAGGTTAAGTCACAGTTTTCATGAGATATCAACCATAGTACATTTCATAGACTAGGGTTAGTCTACATTGCATCATGACATCATTTGCATTCTATTCCACTCGTAAATATATATTTCCAAGCTACACTTATTTATTTATTTGGATATAAATAATAAGACAAGTTATTAGTTTTTAACCTAATGTACCAAACAAATTCCACTAGGGCACTAATATATTTTTATATTAGTTATTTTTCCACTAAGGTTATAAAACTATATATTATTTATTTTTGGTGGATAACCAAATAATAAACCTTTACTTGAACTTATATACACAATAAATTGTATTAACAAAGAGATACCTATCAAAATACCTAATGTTTATGAAAATTATATTTTTATAATTTTTACAACTTTATTATATCCCGTATTGTCCCGTTATATTTTATTTTTAATTAACCCGGTACCCGATAACGCTAAAATAACAAAACTATGCACTAAACGGTACCCCGAAAAATCAAGATGTACAAAATTATGACCACTAACTCACCTCTTGTGAGGTGGCCGGCCTAGGGAGTGCCAAGGACACATGGTGTTCTCTTGTATACCATACAAAACACTACCAAAAACTATCACTAACACATAGTTGCATGTGTAAGTAAACATAGATCAAAATAAAAATTTCTACTCTCTTCTTTGCTTGCTCCTCTTGCTCGTTCCATAATCAAGACCCAAGAAAGACCAAGATTTTTCAAGTAACAAATATTTTACAAGTCTTAGATTACATCCATTACAAGGTTTTGCAATATAAACCTATGAATTGTTAGGTTTTCTTCATAAAAGTTATAGGTTTTCAAGTAAGTTCATCACCAATTTTTACAAGTTCTACCACATTTTCCTTGCTAGGTTTATGTACAATTATTATTTTTGAACTTGCATGTTGAAGTCTATACCACAAAAACCTAAATTTTTATCATTTTATGTGTAAAATGGATTCCTTATGAAACCTTGGTGAAATGATTGAAATGGTGATGTTAGGGAACCCATGACACCTTAAGAAGGTGTATGGTAGATTAAGGGATGAGTTGATGTTGTTAGTAGTGGATTTGGACATGTACAAACTAGGTAAAATCATTTTTGGAACCATATGTTAACCTTCTGTCCCTATTTTAAAAATTGGAAAAATTCAATGAGCTTTGGTAAATTTTGGACTTAAGATATAGAAAATACATCCTTAGATGAAACTATGGCCTTTTGAACTGCTAAAAACGGACTTATAACGAAGAAATTATGCCAAAAACAAAATGCTACTAGACTTATACATTTTCCGGAAATTTGTTTGCTGATGTACGAATTTACTTGGTCAAAAACGAGCCTTAGACCTTTTCAAAACTTGCCAAACTATTGAAAATATGTTAGTATACCTTTTTAACTTTTCGGGGATATAAAGAACATGAAAATCGGCCTTATAACGAATTGGTTATGATTTTTCGAAAGTTATTGTTTTCACTAAAAGACCACCAGCACTTACCCAGAAATTTTCTAAGTATACCCAGAAACACCCATGTTGAGAGCTATTTTCCCGTCAATTGACTCAGTTCTGGAGTTTTGGACTTCAAGGAACAAAAGTTAGAGCACCTGGCCTAGTTTTCAAATCAAAAAGCCGTTTGTCATTTGGACTTAAAATGAGTAATCTACAGCTATCCAAACATTCATAAAAACTGCCCAGAAATGGCAGCTTTAGCCTAAAAACACCATACTTCTCGACCATTTAGCATAAAATCTAGACACTTTGAGCAAAACTTCACTCCTGAACATATTGAGGCTTGGTGCTAAGCTTTCCAAAAATACTAATTTTATTTCCTAACTCTCAATATTCACTGATTTACAACTAGCTTTCCGAAGCCATTTTTAACCGTATTTCAAAAATTACTAAGTGTTATACTTTACGTCTAAAACCTATATTTCACTATTATTCACTATATAACTATTGTATAACATTATTAGACTATATGAACATGTATTATACATTATGACCTTATACGAAGATGTAAATTATATTTTCGACAACAATACATATTTTGAATACAAAACGAGTGGTATAGATTATAAGTGCAAGTGCATACATGAACCCATTTCATAATCTAAAGTAGATTACATGCATTCATTTTAGGTTGCGGCTAGGAGTTTCACCTCATCACTTCAGTTCATACATTACCGATTGTACCATCACTTGAGGTGAGTTTTCATAGCCCCGTTTTCAATTAATTATTTCATTTCAAATCCCACGGGGGAGAATACATTGTACCAATTTTTGTACGGACCTAAGTATACAAATTCAAGTACAATGTTTAAGTTACCGCATTTGCCATGTTAAAGTCCCCTATTTAGTACATCATGAACCGTTAATTGTGAGCAAGCGAGAGTGAGTGGATAGATCTATTGAGGGTGACGCCTCTATCCGTGTTGGGGTTATCAACAGTCAAACGGATGCATTTCATTTCATACATTCAAAGTGTTTGGCAAAGCACTCCATTTGGGGCATTTCATAGTACAGTCTAGCTTCGGGGTCATGAGCTTAAGGTCTATTGTACTATTTTTCATTATTTATGTGACGGTTAGTCATACATTATTACTTATGGGTTCCGTATAACATTCATTTTCATAAACCTATGATTTCTCACCAACATTATTGTTGACCGTTTTAGCAATGTATTTTCAGGTTACTAAGATAACAACATGTGACTTGCATATGGACCATCATGGAGTCGAGGAGTCGACGCGTCTCACTGTTTACTTCAATGCACTTAGGAACCGTTTGATCTTGTCGTTTTTATTTTCAATAAATGTGTAAAACCACTTGGGACCTATGTTGTAAACTTTTATGTTTTTAATAAAATGATCAAACGTTGTATTTACAAAACGACACTTTAGGTCGTTCAATGTAACCTTGTATGAGATGCCATGATCGTTACACCCGGGAATTCAATTCCGCTGCCATTTAACAGGTAAATTCAGGGTGTGACAATAAATAATAAATATTAAATGTTATGTTTATTTATTATTTTAAACACTAAACGGACTTAACGGTCATTAGTTATTAAGTGTAAGTACTAATTATCGTTAAAAGAAAAAAGGAAAAGATTAGAGTGAAACTTGGGATGCAAGAAAGTTCTAGAACTCCCTTGGGAGCCTAGGCCGGTTCGTGGAAGGGTAAGGGATACCCAATCCCTTGCTTGGTGACCAAGTTTCTCATGCCTATATAAACATATGCCTTTAGAAGGGATTTATACATTCTCTTGTACACACACAAGATCCCTAAAATCTTTTCTTCTCTCTTTTCTTTCTTGGCCGATCGTCCCTTATCCCACACAAGGGTTTAGGGTCGAATTTTGTTAATCAAAATTAGTGTTCTTGTTTCTTGCAAAACCTTTTATTCAATTGAGTTTGTGTGTACAAGAACGAGGTAACAACATACTATTGTTGTTATCAAGAGATCGTTAAACAAAAAGGTAAGGTGTTTAACATTAATCTTCATAAACCCTAATTAGGGTTCATCACTTGTTCATCCCCAATCAAGAATTGCATACGGTATGTTTTCTATTTATGTTTTGGTTAACTTTTATATGTTATAGTTGATCCTATGCTTCCGCTATTATGTGCTACTCGTTCTTAATTATTATATGTGATAGTTATAATTATAAAATTCTAACAGTGGTATCACGAGCCTAGTATAACATGTAATTGCTTACTAAAACCAATAAAAACGTATCTTTGATTGTTTTATATTGACATGTTATTGTTTCTAGGGTTTTCTTTAAATTTTTTTTTGTAAAAAAAAAAATTAAAAAACCCTAAACCTAATTTATGGGGGGGTCGATTTATATATTAGCCCTAATTAGGGTTTATGGTTTAAATTAATTAATTTGATTTGTAATTAATTAGAAACCCTAGGTTTGTAACATGTTTTAGGGTTTGTGTTTTGATTAATTTGATTAATAAAATTGG
>LBNU01013732.1:0-12340 GCA_014162995.1 Artemisia annua
TAAAAGAGAATCTCTACTACTTTTACTATTTAGCGGAATTGTAAGCACAAGCACAACACAAATACTAACAATGCTTTGATCCTCTATGGATCGTTTATTATCAACTAATGATGTTCTTCTCTAAAAATGTACATAATGCATTAGCAAGGATTTCTTTTATACTACAAGAAACCCTAACCTTTCTTACAAGAATCAAATCGCAGTAAAACAATAAAAGATATTCTATATATCTTGTCCTAGAATAAACTAATTCTACATTCTACGGATTAACTCTATCCGCAGAATCTTCTCATCCGCAGGAACTCTTATCAGTAGTAACCTGCAAGCTATCCGCAGAATCCTTTCAGTAGTATTCCTTAGCAGTAGTTTCCATAATTCCCAACAATCCTCCCCTAATCTTGAATTTGACCTGGTTAAGTTCAAGATTCTTGATAGATCTTAACACGTCAGAATAAGAGGATTGAATTCGAACACCAGCAGTAAAGAAGCAAAATATCTACATCTCTATGAGTGATGAAAGTATAAACACCAGATCTTTGCAGCAACAAATGACATAATGTACATCAAAACATATTAGTTTCATACTATTCTCATCACATCCAGGTGTGTTAACTCCTGTGAGAGGTGAATCATTGAAAATAATGGATTTGATGTCTCTTTACCAATAGCCATTACTACTGGAGTAGCCAAATGTTTTAGTTCAAAGAAGAACTAGGGTACACTGATAACCATATGATTTTTAGTAAATCATCAACTATAAACGGATTTGAGTTGTCTTTACCTGTAGCCGTTTGCTCAGGACTAGTCAATTCTTAGGTTGAATAAAGCACCTTTGGTGAACTGATTACCACATATGGTTTTCCACAGCCTTTACCACAAGCCATATCCTTGTGGGCTAGTCAAATCTTTGGATGTTCAAAGAATAAGATCCATGGTGAATTGATGACCATTCAACTCTCAGCAATGAAGCATGGGTGAGTTGAGTACCCTATGGTTTTGAGCAAACCATTACAGCTATCAACAGATTTGATGTGTCTTTACCAAAGCTGTACCCTTTGGACTAGCCAACTCTTTGATGGAACAGTCAACATCATGGTGAGTTGATAACCATATAACAGATGTACCTGTATACAACAAAGAACAGCAAATAATACAAGAAAGTTAGTTTTTTTTTTTTATTTATTAAGAAAATAAAAAGAAAAAAATAATACAACAATCATCCCAAAGAAGTGTCAATCTGCAAACCATGCTTGGCTTTCATTTCATTCTTGAAAAGAAGACTCTGCCTCATATCTTTGACTAACTGCTCAGCATATGTCATGTCATTCCCAACCACATCTGTAGGAACAAGCAGCTTCATCCCCAACATCTGTCTTAAAATTCTAAGAGAGATGGGATAAGTAATCTCAGCACACATGTAAAGAATCTTGCCAGCATCAGTTGAGAGCACATGTACATTAGGGAGAGGATAAAATTTCCAGTTAGCAAGCTCCCATTTTGATTGACCCATCCAAACCCTGAATCCTTTACTAACAGCTAGGTTGGAATCAAATAATGTAGTCAAGTCCCCATGTAAATATAAGCCACATCCTGTAGGCTCCTTGTTTTTGTAGTAGGAAGTCACCCAACTATACAGATTCACCAAATCCTGTCTATCCACAAAAGTTAAAATTTCACTAAGAAAAGTAAAATGTTTAACTGACCCATCTGCTCTATGAATAGTGTTGATATCTTGATCTTTCAGTTGAAGAGGTGTGATTTCCCACTCAACCAAAGGAACATGAGCCACAGGATCTTCACCATCATCTTCCTCAATCTCAATATACTCAGAATCTGCCAAGGGTGTAACCAAACCTCTAGAAACCCTTTTTCTAGCCAAAGTCTTCTTTCTCTTGCCAGGAGAAGGTGAAGGTGTGTCATCAGAAGCATCAGCAGGTGCAGATTGGTCAGCAGGAACAGGTATAGGGACAGGAGTGTCAGTAGGATCTGCTGGAGATGCATCAGCAGGAGCAGCATGAGAGGTATCAGCAGAAACAGTATGAGATGTGTCAGCAGGAACAGATTGTTCAGCAGCAACATCTGTAGAAGCTTCAGCAGAAACATCATGAGAAGCATCAGCAGTTGGTGGAGCACCAGGACCAACTCTTGCTTCAGTAGCCCTGGCAAGTTCAGCTGCATCATCAGCAAGCATCCTTTGAATAGCTTCTTCACTTAACCTATCTTCCTCAAGCTGCCTCTTAGTCTTCTGTCTGGTAACAGGCCCTTCAGTAACCATAGGAGCCTTCCCCTTATCTGTGAGTGTGGAAGACTCAACAGGAAAAGATGTCTCAGCAGGAAGAGGGAGATCAGTAGGAACAGGTGAAGCAGCAGAAGTGGTCACAGATGGTACAGCAAATGAGTCAACAATTTGCACATAAGAAGTACCATGACCAGACTTGAACCTCTTAGAAGGTGGTTCCTCTAGTGTTGGTTTGGATGTGCCCTTCTGACCCTGAGATATAATATAGTTGTATGTTTTCACCAACTTGTCATGAGGCATATTCCAAACCTGCTTTTTAGTCCACCCTGAATTAAACACAGCTGAACTCATATTCTTAACCACCATCCTCATTTGATTGGTCATTTGTGCCTGTGTTGGAGGCTTATCCCTTTTTGCTTTTGCTTTCTTCTCATCCTCCTCCTTTTTCTTCCTTCTCAACAAAGCAATAATATTATCAGAAGAAACATCATTTCCAAGTAGATCTTTGGCAAGTGAGGTATTGGAAGCAATCTGAGCTCCAATATGCATCCAATCAGCCTCATTAAAGTCTGAAGCTTGAGCATCCAGTTCTCTCCTTCTTTCAAGTGGCAAAGTAGAAACATAAGTAGCCTTTGCCCTGGCAATCTCTGCATCAAACTGTGCTTGTTGTTGCTGAGCCAAATCTTCACTCTTCATGAGATCTTCATATTCTTTGAAGAGCCTTTCTTGAGCAAGTATTTCTGCTTCTGTTATTTTATCTGAACCAAGATCTTGATCAACCAGATCAACATGCTCTTCTTCAGCAGAAACAAAGGTATCAGCAGAAGATGTAGCAGACTGATGTGCAGGAGAAGAAAGCTTTCAAGGGTCAGCAGAAACACCAGAATTACTCACCTTGAAGATCAGTGGTAGGAGCTGCATCAGAAACCCCAAATGTTCTGCCATACATAAAGATAGGAGGATCCTCTCCTGAAGGAGCAGCAGTAGATGGCTCTGGAACTGTAGTAGTAGGATCAGTATCATTGGCAACACCATCAGCAGGATCAACATCCATGGATTGCCCAATATCAACAGAAGAAGGTGCATCAGCAGAATCAATAACTGGTGCAGAAGTGTCACCCCCACTCTTACTAAAGAAATGCTCACTCTGAACCTTGATGGGACTCTTGTTCTTTTTAATGTCAGCAGCTGTAAATGGTGGAGAGGGAGTGAGGTTAACTTCAGTAGCTGCAGCCAACATATGAAGTGAATCAAGAGACACAGATTCCTTTGCTGGATTTTCTGCAGGAACCTCCAGTTCATCTTCTAATTCAACCACTAACTTCCTCTTCTTATTGGTCTGAAGCTGATCTTCCAAGTTCTGAACCCTTTGTGTTAAGACACTGATTTGACCTCCAAGATCTGCTTTGGTCTGAGAGAGTTCCCTTTCCAAATCACCAACTTGTGTGACATACCTGTTAAGCAACTCATAGACTTTGGTTAGTGATACAAGGTCCTCAGCTGTACCAACAGGTATACCAGTGGTTTTGGGAGCTTCATTGGACCTGGTAGGAGACACATGAAAAGCATCACCAGTAGTGGTGGTATCAACAAAGGACTCTCTAGTTGGACTAGAGGGATGTTGTCCTGTGAAAATAGGTGTCTCTCTATTGGGCTCATTAACAGATGGTCCCATAAAGTCAGCACTATGATCCAGTTGGGGAGCAAAGGGTGTCTCATCCTCATTCCTAAGGTCAGCAGAATCCTCATCAGCAGGATTGACTGGTTGCAGAGGAGTAGCAGGTTGCTCATGAGGAGTATCCACAGGATAATCATCAGCAGCTGCTGATGCAGATGCTTCAGCAGCTTCAAATGTACCAGTAACCCCAACTGCTGATGCACTGGCATCAGCAGTTTCAGGAATGGGTGGAATACGATCCTCAGCAGCATGAAGGCTGGGTGGATTACCACCTTCAGCAGCACCAGCATTGGCACCAGCCAACATAGCTGGTCTTAGAGGCTAATGTGCACCAGTGTATTGACTATTCATACTGGAAAAGACTTTAGAGGTCAACTCTAAAATAGGTCTATGTGTTCTATCACGTGTTTCTATACCTATTATGATTTGAAGGAACCTAGGGTACATATAAAACTTGTTCTTATCAGCATTAATATTACTAATCATACCCTGAAAGATAAATCTAGAAAAGTTAAAATTTGTACCCTGTGACATACAAGCAATAGCACATGCCAGATATGTAGAGAATTGATCCAACCCTCCAGTCTTATTACTTACACACTTTAACAAAGTATGCACCAGAAACTTCCATTTAGGACATAGGAGTTTCTTATACCATGCTTTCTTTCCATCACCCTGATAACCAATAGCCTGTAAGGCAGGAAGTATCAGTGCCTTATCTTCATGATACTCTCCATCTGCATCTTTCAATTTGAGTTTAGTGCGGATCAAAGACTCAGTAACCTCATACTCTTTCCTATCAATAGTGGCGAGAATCCTTGTGTTATTATCTCCTATTGTGGCAGTATCCCAAAATTGCGTAACCAATGATTCACACACAAGTGAGGGACAGTGTGTGAGAGCAAAATTAAGATTAGACTGCTTCAAGAACTCTACCATTGGATCAAATAATTCTTTCCCCTTTGCTTTTTCCAGAAATGCGATTTGATTGTGGTCACTTTTGAAGACTAGTTCGGCCATGAGTGGCTTTGAGAATAGTATGAATTTGAGAAATGGAGAAATTGGTTTGAAGTTATAACGAGTGGGAAGGAGTTATTTTGAGTGTGGGGTTCACACGATTGGTTATTTAAGGAAGTTACCAAATCATGGGAGATAATTGACAACGAATCTAGGAAAGAATCGTTTGACCAATTTTGACTTTATTACTTACCCAAAATAAAATTCATAAGTGGACTCGTCAGTAGATTGGAAAGGTCAATCCGTAGGATCTATGGTCAATCCATAGAATTGAACCATCCGCAGAATTGAAAAGTCAATCCGCAGAATCAAACCATCAGCAGAATATATACAGGCTGTCATCCATAAATACCCATTGAACCGACTCCTCATTAAATGCCTTAATTACTCAATCAGGTCTATAAATAAACCTCAAATCACACTTAATCACCATCAACCAAACACAATTTCTCATCAGCAGCACTCATGAATCCAATAGAGATATCCTCTGATTCCTCTTCAGCTTCTTCAGACCATTACATTCCTCCTCCACCTCCTCCACTACCACCACCAATGCCTTTTAGACGAAGGCGTGGTTGGAGAACCAAGGAGGAAGCACGCAAAAGGAGACATGATGTACCAGCTCCTCCTTCTCCACCACCACCACCATCACCATCACTTCCTTCTTCATCCTCTGACTCAGATACCCCTGATAAGACAGGGCGTATGGAGTTGTTGTTTCTTGAGGATTTGGATGAAGGGCCTTCTGAGCCACCACCTCTTTCAAAGCTTCTGACAAAGGAGATGGAGCGAGTTGTGGCTGGAATGAGCCAGATACCAGTTCCTCAATCTACCAAGAAGTTGCCAAAACCACCTCCACAGGTAATGGGGCTTGTGTGCAAGAAGCTATGGACTTCTGAAACAAGGCCCAAAGATGTTGAGAAGGTGCTGAGAAACAAGGGGGCTGGTGAAGGTACATCTGATCCCAAGGGCAAAGGGAAGAGAAAACAGGATTAGGTGCTAAGATGTGTTCAGTCTTTTGAGTAAGTTGCTCGGATGTGTTCAGTCTTTTGAGTACGAGGGTCAACGCATATGAAGAGAACAAGACTGAGACACCCGATGACAATCTTGTTGCATGGAAAGCTTTATTTTGTACCCTCAAAGGGAATAGAAATCAGGATTAGGTGCTAAGATGTGTACAGTTGTGTTTGTTTAGATGTTAGGATTGACTGTAACTTCTTTTGGTGAAAAATGAATGAACTTATAATTTATCTCTTTGTTGTCATTCAACTGGTTTGATGCATAAGGTGGATACTTCAAAAAAAATATGTTATCAGCAGGAACTACTCTCAGCAGAAACACCTGTCAGCAGGAACTGTAAAAGCTATCCGTAGGAACCATTTGATCAGCAGAATCACCCTCAGTAGTATTGTGCAAAAATATCTTTAGGAGAAATCTTAGAGCATTTATTCTGCCACCTAATACGCATTTATGGACCTACACTTTGACTTTTGCCTATAAAACAGATCCAAACTTTTCACCAAACCTAATTATCCACCAATAACAAGAACCATGAGCTCAAAACCCCAAATTGTTGAATCTTCATCTGATGCTTCAAAGCATAATGAATCACCAACAGGGAGCACAGATGAACCCTCAGATGCAAAAAGGAACCAGATACCCAAAAAGTCATCCAAGAAGAAGATGAATGAAGTTGGAACATCAAGCACAGTTCCCCATCCGGCCATGTCACCTGAATCTTCAGAAGACTCCAATCCTTGGATTCCTCTCCAACCACCTGTAAGAGAGCTCATATCACCCTTCCTGTATACTTCCTGAGATGAGGATGAACCCCAAGATCAAGCTCCTTCCACTCCAACAGGATCAGCAGAGAATTCTTCCAAACCTCCAAATTGTGGTTTTGATTCAGACCTCTCTGATGATGATGGGAAAGGAAAAGGAAAGCTGGAGTAGTGTCAGGGTTAGAGTCATGTTTCATTGTTGTCAGGGTCTGTAGAATCACCATCTTTTGTAAGGATCTCTTGATGATAAATGAATTTCCTTTCCTCTTTAACAATCACTTTGATGTATGTTCTGTAAGTACATTTGAGTAATTTTCTTTTACTGACGCGTTAATGCTACGGATGCACTTCCACAACATCAGCAGAAATGTTATCAGCAGCAATATTATCAGCAGAATCAGTAACTCCAACAGAAACATACATCAGCAGAATCAGCTTAGCTGCAAAACAAACACATAGACCAAAACACATAAACCAATCTAATCCAAATAATTGTTAGTTTATACAATAAGTAACCTGCAAAACAAAGTTAGTAAATATACAACATACATTTTCTACAAATCCTCCCCTGAGGCATATGCCTCCCCTTAGGCCTATGCCTCCCCTCAAACATAGCAGTCAAGGGTTAACCATCCCAATATGGACCACTAAGTGATTAAACCTAGGTCCATCAAACGCCTTTGTTAAAAGATCAGCCACATTATCATCTGTATGGATTTTAAGCACCTGAATTAAGTGTTTCTCATTTGCATCCCTAATAAAATGGTGCCTAATTTCAATGTGCTTAGTTCTATTATGATATACTGGATTCTTAACAATGCATATGGTACTTTGGTTATCAATAAAGATTTTAGTGTTCATGAAATTGAACCCATAATCAAGTAGTTGATTTTGTATCCAAAGAACCTGGCCACAGCAGTTAGCAGCAGCAACATACTCTGCTTCAGTAGAAGAATTGGCCACAATTGTTTGCTTCTTGCACTGCCAAGATATTAACCTTCTTCCAAGGAATTGGCAACCTCCAGTAGTGGATTTTCTATCCAAATTAGCACCTGCATAATCACTGTCACTGTAGGCTTCCAGTACAAAAGGAGACTCTCTTGGGTACCAAAGACCAAGTTTGGGTTGGTCTTTAAGATACTTAAAGATCTTCTTCACTGCATTGAGATTGGAAGTCAAAGGTGTGACTCGGTGCCTAGAACAAGCACTCACAGAAAATGTAATGTCTGGCCTTGAAGCTGTCAAATACATAAGTGACCCAATCATGGACCTGTACATGTGAACATTGACAGGAAGATTTGCTTCAAGATTATTCTTAGTTTTGGGGGTTTCATATGGGGTAGTTGCAGTCCTAACATTCTCCATATCAAACTTCTGAAGAATGTCCTTCACATACTTCTCTCGATGGATGAAGATACCATCAGGCTTTTGCTGTACTTGTAGACCCAAAAAGAAGGTCATCTCTCCCATAGCACTCATCTGAAATTCACCCTTCATCAAGTCCTCAAATTCTCTGCACCAGGCTTCCTTAGTTGATCCAAAGATGATGTCATCCACATATACTTACACAAGAATGATATCCCTTGAATTCTTCTTGAGAAAGAGAGTCTTATCAATGGCTCCTCTTCTGTAACCATGTTTCAGCAGGAATGTAGATAGCCTAGCATACCAGGCTCTTGGTGCTTGATGAAGTCCATATAGAGCCTTCACAACTTTGTACACATGGTTAGGATGCTCTGGGTCTTCAAAACCTTTAGGTTGAGTAACATATACTTCTTCTTCAATCTCCCCATATAGAAATGTACCCTTCACATCCATCTGATAGACCACAAACCCCGTATAAGAAGCAAAGGCCAAAAATATTCTAATGGCCTCTACCCTAGCCACTGGTGCAAATACCTCATCATAATCAATCCCCTCTTCTTGTCTAAAACCTTGAGCTACTAGTCTAGCCTTATTTTTAACCACAATGCCCCTAGCATCCCGTTTATTCTTCAAGATCCACTTTGTCCCAATTGCAAACTTTCCATCAGGTAGTGGCACAAGAATCCAAACTTCTTGATTCTTGAATTGTTGCATTTCCTCTTGCATAGCTTCTACCCAACTGGCAATGGAAAGTACTTGTGCTACACTTGTTGGTTCAACCTGTGATAAGAAACAGGCAAACATACAATGTTGTTGTCTGTGTGGTTGTCTCTTTGTTGAGCCATGACATAAGTAACAAAAGCATATTCTCCAAATTGTGTTTTCTTCACTGAACTCCTGGTCTGAACTGTGGCATTGGGATCTCCAAGGATGTTCTCTTGAGGATGTATAGTGTGGATTCTTTTGGTAGGGATGAGATTAACATCAACAGATGGTTGGAGATTGTTTAGTGTAGGAGCAAAATCATCATCATAAGAAGAGGTACTGAAAATGCCAGTTGCTTGTCGATGATTACCAAGATCTGTTGGGGATGAAAATCTACCAAAAGGGTCTTCAAAGCTCTGGGATGGACTGTCAGTAGTGGGAAAAGGATCAGCAGAAGTGGATAGTTCAGCAGCAACAGCATCAGCAGCATTTGAGTCAGCAGGAACATGAGGTACTTTGTCAACAAAAACAGGACTACTATCAGCAGATTCTATGTTTCTGCAGACATCATTAGCAAACTCAAAACCAAGTGCATCTGTAGCTTCTTTGGCTGCATGTTCTTGCTGTTGAAGTCTAGCTAATGCCTCTGCATAACTTGAATCTATGCCATCCACATCAGAAGCATGTATCTCCTTTGAAGCTGAAACATGAGGAGATGGAAAAGAAGGAACAACAATAGTTGCTTCCTCTAACTCAGAGTCAGAGTCAGCATCCATGGTTCCTTGATTGCTAGTGGGAGACCCATTTGTACCTGCAGATTGGTTAGAAATAAATCTAGTATAACCCAAAGAATCAGTCAAATAATCTAGGTCAAAGTACCAGGCATGACCCTGACCTTGAACATTAGGCTTTTCTTCCAGGTATCTCAGGTTAAGAGTTTCCTCAATCTTTCTAGTAGACATATTATACACCCTATAGGCCTTACTATGAGCTGAATAACCCACAATATATCCCTCATCTGCTTTCTCATCAAATTTGCCTAATTGATCACTAGTGTTCAAAATAGTCACATGACAACCAAAAGGTCTAAAGTGTGTAATACTAGGAACTTTACCAGTGATAAGTTCATAAGGTGTCTTGTTATGAGGTCTAGTAATCGATACCCTATTCAGAACATAACAAGCAGTGCTTACTGCTTCAGTCCAGAACATAGTGGGTAATTTAGAGTCTGCAAGCATAGTTCTTGCTGCCTCTATCAAGGTTCTATTTTTTCTCTCAGCAACCCCATTTTGTTGTGAGGTTCTTGGATTGCTATAGTCCCTTTTTATCCCTTTAGACCCACAAAGTTCAATTAACAAGACATTTTTAAACTCTGTCCCATTATCACACCAAACACATTTAACCTTTTTATTTAGCTGGTTTTCAATAAGGGTTATGAATTCTTTTGGAGTTGGAAAAGTTTCATCTTTAGTTATCAAAAAGAATACCCAGCAAAACCTGCTATAGTCATCAGTGATTACCAATGAGAAGGACTTATGATCAATACTGCGGATTTGAGTAGGACCAAAAAGATCCATATGCAGCAGTTGAAGAGGTTCTGTAATGGTGCTCATAGCTTTGATGGATTTGTATGAGGCTTTGTGTTGCTTCCCTTTGTTACATGCAACACAGTTGTGTTCATTGGTGAAGATTTTGGAAGGAAGGCCATCAACTAGACCAAGTTTGGAAAGCTTGTTTATGGTCTTGAAATTCACATGAGCCATCCTTCTATGCCACTTTGTAGATTCATCTAGAGATGCTTTAGCCACCAAACATGTTAGATCACCTGCAGGTTGGACATCATACAAGTTGAATGTGTATAAGTTGTGACTCCTTGGAACTCTCAGCAGAATGTTTGTATCTGTTGGAAGTTGAAAATCTTTAGACAGCACAAGACATTCATCTTCAGAGAAGAAGACTTTGTTCTTGGTGTCACAAATTTGTGAGACTGAGAACAAATTGAAGTTTTGTAGTTCCTTCACAAAGTACACATTCTGAAAGTCCAACTTGGGTGTTCTGATGGTTCCTTTCCCAGTGATTCTACCTTCACCTCCACCAAAAGTTATAGATCCACCATGTTGAATAGGCACAAAGTCATGTATAATATCTTTATTCCCTGACATGCTTCTTGAACAACCACTATCCACTATGCCTACTGCTTTACTTTTAAGAGGATGGTCCTACAACAACAACAATAATATACAAAAATTAGTACACTTTGGAGACTCAAGTCATCACTGACTTGAGTCTGCCTTGTGGATCATAATTGTTAGGCCATGGAGATTTATAAGATCCACCATTGTTCTTGGGTCTGTTTTGACAATTTGGTCCCATATAGTTCCAAGAACAACCTGCTGAGGACTTAACAGCAGAATCCCATGGTGTCCCCCACCCCATATACATTGGGTGATAATAACTAGGCCAAAAACCATTCGAAAAATAAGAATTATTAGGGCTATAGAATGGTCTAGCAACTTGACTTTTCCTTCTGGGTGGAAAAGGTCTACCAGTAGAAACAGGTCCATCAGCAGGAACAGACTTATCAGCAGAAACTGATTTATCAGCAGGATTGGATCTGCTGTTTTGGGAAGTTGCTTGTGGAACATAAGGGGGTATATGATTAACATTTTTCCACTTTGGTTTAGGTCTTGTCTGTTTAGCATACACACCCATTCTCTGCTCATGAAAATTATAATCCTTAATCAAATGAAATTTACTTCCACACACAAAACATTTCTTCTTTTTAGAAGATTTATTCAAAGTAGAAGATGTTCCAAAACAAGCAGAAGTATTCAAACCACAAACATTATCAGAATTGTTTTGCATAAAATTAAAAACATTGTCTTGCATAGAATTAAGTGTCAAGTCTTCAAGTGAAGCTGTGTCAGAACTTGGTTCATCAGCAGCAACTCTAACAGACTTGGGTGTATGCTTGGGTGGGGTCTTGGGAAGGTCAGACTTTTCACTTGAATCACAGCTGGTATAAATGGTAGACCCTTGGTCTGAGGACTTGTCACTATTAGAAAAAGAGACAAAGTCATTAGAGTTACAAGTAGGGTCTGGCAAGTCATTGGACTTTTTGCCATGGAGATGGTGTAATCCATCAAAGTCTGAGGTCTTAGTGGTAGGCATGTGTTCTCCTCTAATAGGTCCATTGACAGCATGTAAATCTCCATCTTTTACATAATTTGCTAACCATGCTGGTGTTGAGTTCTTCATATCATTGATTGCCTCTACACCAACATACTTCTGAAAACCTAATTGATGAGACAAAAAGTGTACCCGTTTAAGGGGTCATTTAAGCCCTAATTCAAGTAAATATGATCAAATATTGCCCTAAATCGTTCCTTTTGTCATTTTAGGTACTTTTGAGAAGAATTCTGGAAAACATGCATATTTGGACATTTTTGGAGCATAAAAGTGAAGAAAACGACAAAGTCTCAAAAGAAGCTGAATTTCCTACCTGACGGCGTCAGAGTCACAAGGTGACGCCGTCAGCCAACGTTGACAAAAGAG
>LBNU01013732.1:18062-28321 GCA_014162995.1 Artemisia annua
TTTCGTCAATTCAAGAGTCAATTCTGAGTCTTTTCTGAGTCAAGTACAAGACCTTAAAGTCTTAACTGACGAGCTCGAGATTTTTCCACAACTTTTGAACATTTTTGATCACATTTAATCACGTCTTCTCCCCCTCAAAAATAGCATACCATGATATTTTTTATATCAACTGATTAAATAAAAGCATTTGGAGAGAAAGCCGGACTTTTTCGCATGAAATTGGAACATTTTCTTTTTGATTTTTATACTCCCCCTCAAAGAAAGCATATTGTTTAAACATAAAGTTTAAAGTCAATTTTAATGGATTTAGAGGGAGTTTTTTCTTTGAAATACGAGTTATGTACTGAAATGTACACAAGTCATTTTGTGAAAACGAGTTTTTGCTTGAAATCTTTTCGTTTGTTTATACTCGAACTTTTTGAAAAGAATTTCGGTTTTGAACGTTCGAGTCCTGATCTGAAATAATCAGAAGTCATCATTGAAGCTCGGGTTTCGTACTGAAGTATACGAAAGCCATCGTGAAGAAAAATTTGAGAAACGTCATGTTTTAGAAAAACATTTAAATGAACTCCCGCTCAAGCATATGTACATATCCGTGTCATTGTTGAATGACATTTCTAGAGACGTACATAATATCGATTATACGAGAGACATGTCGTGAGAAGAATATTTTTGGATTTTTTGGTTTTATATTGTTTTTGTATTTTTGAAATTTTTTATTTTTGTATTTTCTTTTTGTTGGTTTTTCAAATTTTGTATTTTGTTTTTCAAAAAAAATTTACAGCGAAGCGGTTTTGAAAACATTTTTCAAGAAGATTCGAGAAGACGTTCTAACTCCTCAGGGGTTAGGCTTCGCATGCCAATTCGTCAAACTAATTCGTCAAACCTTTCTTTTGGAAGGGCTTTAGTAAATAGATCGGCAAGTTGGTAATCCGTCTTAACGAAATGAATTTCAACTGTACCCTCTTCTACGTGCTCTTTTATGAAGTGGTAGCGGACTCTAATGTGCTTCATCTTAGAATGATGCACGGGGTTGCACGAGATGGCTATGGCACTTTTCGAGTCACAGTACATAGGAATGCGGTCGAAATGAAAACCATAATCTGTGAGCTGTGTCCGCTTCCATAGGACTTGGGCACAACACGCAGATAGAGACACATACTCGGCTTCCGCGGTTGACAGTGCAGTACAATCTTGTTTCTTTGACGACCAGCTTACCAGCTTTTCACCCAAAAATTGTGCTCCACCTGATGTACTTTTTGCTGTAACTTGATCACCTGCATGGTCGGCATCTGAAAATGCGGTTAGATTAAACCCCGAATCCTTCGGATACCAAAGTCCCATGTTAATGGTTCTTCGAAGATACCGAAAGATCCGTTTAACCTCTTTGAGGTGAAGTTCGGTAGGCTTTGCCTGAAACCGTGCTAAGAGACAAACAGCAAATTGAATATCTGGTCGACTAGCAGTTAAGTACATGAGAGAACCAATCATACTCCGATATTTCTTCGGATCTATGGGTTTCCCGAATAAATCAGCACCAATTTTCGGTGAAGTGACCATTGGAGTACCAACAGAGTCACAATCTTCCATGCCATGTTTCTTTAAAATCTCAATTGTATATTTAGCTTGATTGATAAAAATACCACTAGGGGACTGATGTACTTGTAAACCAAGAAAGAATTTTAGTTCCCCCATCATGGACATTTCAAATTTGCTTTTCATGAGATTTTCAAATTGTTTTGAAAGATTAGGATTGGTTGATCCAAAGATGATGTCATCGACATAAATTTGAACAATTAAGATGTCATCTTTGTGTTTTTTAGTAAACAAAGTTTTATCAACCGTTCCTGTGGTGAAATTGTTTTTCAGCAAGAAAGAAGACAGTTCGTCATACCACGCCCTTGGAGCCTGTTTCAAACCATAAATGGCTTTCTTAAGCCTGTAGACGTAGTCTGGATGTTCTTTGTCGACGAATCCCTCTGGCTGCGTCACATACACTTCCTCTTTCAAAGTTCCATTCAAGAACGCAGTCTTAATGTCCATCTGATAGACGGTGATGTTTTTGTGAGCGGCATAAGCTAAGAAAATCCTGACTGCTTCAAGTCTAGCAACGGGCGCGAATGATTCTTCGAAATCTATCCCTTCTTCTTGCGGATATCCTTTAGCCACAAGACGAGCTTTGTTGCGGATTACAGTCATTTCTTCATCCAATTTGTTCTTCCACAACCATTTAAGATCAAAAACACGTTTCTCAAGTGGTCGAGGTACAAGTTCCCAACTATCGTGTAAATTGTATGAAAGAATTTCATCCTGCATCGCTTCAATCCACGGGTATTCTGCCATTGCCTCTCGAATGTTCTTAGGTTCTTTCAAACTTAAAGCACAGATGTAGATACATAATTCGAGATCGGTGGCAAGTTGTCTCCTCGTCTGAACTGGCCTGGATGGTTCACCAATGACATGTTCGATTGGATGGTCTTTAGTCCATTTGAGTGTAGAAGGGTACCTTGAATTCAACATATGCGTGTTAGATGGTTCATGTAACCTCGAAGAAGATGATTCAGATTCAGAAGCAAACGGGTTTTCAAAAACTTCTTCTTCTTCGTCTAACGTAGCATTTTGTTGTGAAGATTCTCCTTGAAAAGTTGAATTTTGGTTTTGCTCATCAACTCTTGGTAGAACAATTTCAATCACTGGAGATGCTGGAGTAGATGTTGATGATGATGTTGAGGGAGTTGGTGCTTGAGTTTCGACGGTTGTTGATGCATCTTGTGTTTGTGGTGGTGGTGGTTGTTGATGTTGAGCGGGTGCAGCGGAATGATGTGAAGATGCATTTGTCGAAGTTCCACCATAGTATTCATCAAACATTAACTCGAAGAAATTTTCCAGTTCTTGATTTGTTGGTTTATCTGGTATAGTTGACTGAGCTCCATTAGGTACGAGTCCTGAACTGATATGTCCAGAAGTCTTTCTGTTAGGTTCGGGTCCTAATCCGGAATGATTAGAAGCCATTGGATTAAGCGCGGGTTCTAGAGTGAGTCTCTCAGAAGCCATTTGTGAAATCTCGTCAAATTTCACATTCATCGTCTCCATTATCCTCTTAGTTCTTCTAACATACACCCTGAATGCCCTCGAATTTTCTGAGTAACCAATGAAGATTCCAATATCACCCTTAGCTTTCAATTTACCAAGATCTTCTCTGTCGTTCGTCGGATAGCACAAAGCGCCAAACACGTGAAGATAAGAGATATCTGGTTTTCGACCGTTCACAAGCTCATAAGGTGTTTTGTTGAATCTGGGATGGATTAAGGATCGGTTTTGAGTGAAACATGCAGTAGCGACAGCATCAGCCCATAAGAATAGCGGTGCACTAGAATAAATCAGCATAGTACGAGCAGCTTCCACAAGAGTTCTATTTCTTCTTTCAACTACCCCGTTCTGCTGTGGAGTTCTAACAACCGATGTTTGATGTGTAATTCCAACATCTTCAAAATACGTTCTTAACTCCTGATTTGTGAATTCTGTGCCGTTATCTGTTCTTACAATCCTTACTGGAGCTTGAAGTAGAACTTGAATACGCTTCAGAAAGGTGATGATGGTGCTAGGTGCTTCATCTTTTGATCTCAAAAACTTCACCCATGTATGTCTTGAATAATCATCGACGATAACAAGAATATACTTCTTCCCATTGATACTTTCAACTCTCATTGGGCCACATAAATCCATGTGTAACAAGTGTAACCTTGCTTCCGAACTAGGTACGGTTTTTGGTTTGTATGTTGCTCTTTTGCTCTTAACTTGTTCGCAAGATGGACATAAGTGTTCTTTGCTGTTCTCCTCGATCTCACGGTCGTTTTGACAGGTATTTCGTCAAAAACGGAGTTACGGATCAAAAGTTATAGCCGTTTGAAGTTTAGTCGTCGAAAATCAACCAAATTCCCAAGTTCTCGACAAATTAACCAAGTTCTCGATAAAGACCCAAGATCTCGATAACTTTCAAGTTCTCGATAATGTTAGAAAAAGATCTCGATAAAATGTAATAAAAGATCTCGATAACTTTGGGTGAATTTTTTCTCGATAATTTTGCAAGTGATCTCGATAACTTTGGGCAAGTGATCTCGATAGAGTTGCAAGGTTCTCGATAAAAATGTAGCAAAGGTTCTCGATAGCTTTTTGTTTATCGAAATAATTCAAGAACTTATCTAGATTATACAATTTAGATAGTTATCCAAAGTCGAAGTGATATATCTACCTTATACAAGATAGAGACCACTAAGTAATCCACGAAAGTGCTTGAAGAACAACAAGTGATGATCTCGATAAATTAGGGTCATAGGATCTCGATACTTTAGGGTCAAGGGATCTCGATAGAATAGGGTCTTGAGATTTCGAAAGATAGTACAACTTTTGGTCGAAAATGATTAAGCTAAAAGCACTTCGAAAACACGTTTTGAATCCAAGAAATTTGTATTTCTATGCTTAAAAACACCTAAACTTCAAGACAGTTGAAAACTTGTTAATTTTTATGAAAATTTTGAATTTTTCGAAAACAAGTACATGAACTAATTCGAAATTTTTTAAGCTTTGAACTATGAAAAAGATTGAAACTTTTTGTTTGGAAATGTTTTAGAACACAAGTTTAAGGTAAAAGAGTGTTAAAAACACAAAAAAACAATAAAGATGCAAACTTTTTGAAATCAAACGTGAGGTAAGCTTAAGAAATACGAAAAAACACACATAAAAACACTCCTAAATCATTGTATGGCGATTGATACCACTTGTATGACCGTAAAACTATCAACTTTATCACAAATATGAATCACATGAGATGAGAAAGATGGTAACTTGGTGATGATATGTATGTGTTTTCTAGAGAGAGAAAGTAGTAAGATGAAGAGAGAATACCATATATAAAACACACACTTACACACACAAACACACCTTTCAAATGAGAGGTAAGGTGCCTTATATACTTCCATCTTTGGACTAGATGGGCTTTCATTGGGCTTGGGCTTGGATTGGACTTTTACATGATTTTACAAGGCTTGTTACTTAACTAGTAACCAATTAGATTAATTAAGTCCAAACGCCCAATATTACTATTTCTACCTACACGACACACTAAATTTAAACGATGAGAACGACCATCACTTTCTATAAATATTTTTAATGCTAACAAGTATGCTTGGTGGGCACCTAGACAGGCTGTAGCTGGTGGTGACGATGATGATGAGGAGGAGGAGGATGCACCACAGCAGCAGTATGGGGGTATGAGGCTGGGACCGCTGACTACTACCGGCACATGAGTCAGGGAGACTGGCAGGCTCACCAGGGAGCATAGATGGGTCAGGTTGACACCTGGAGAGCCAGGGTTGATGATAGGTTCGACTAGATGTATGATCACACTATTCGACAGATGCAGCATTTATCTACGCGTGATCAGTTGGACCCACACCTGCAGATTAACCCTTTCCCTGGACGTGAGCAGGACTACCCACCCTACGGGTACTATGGACATCTCCCATACGGCTACGACTACCGCCAGGGTCCCCCACCTCAGTGATTGTATGATTTGGTTTTATGATGTTTGGACAATTTTATCTTTGGATGTATGATTTTAGACAATTTGGCTTGTAATAATTTAGGATTCGGCCTCTGTTGGCCTTTAAACTCTTGTGACAATTTGTTCTTTTAATTGATGTAGGATTATCCTTGTCGTGGTTGTTGGTTTATTTGCTTTATGTGTTTTATTTGTTTGTTTATTTTATTTTATTTGATTCCGTATGTATGATATTTCTTGTTATTGATTCATGATTCAAACTAACTTGTGAAAATGCTTTATTTTGTTTTTAACTTCGTCTTGACTACATATAAAGGTATTTTGCAAAAGCTAAGTGTAAGGGAAATCTAAATCGGTTTATAAGAACAAATGAACATGAATCATAACAATGTAAATTAACATACATATTAGTATTTGTTTGAGTCAAATGCTTGTATCGAGTCATAATGAATTTTTGCAGGAATTCCAGGAAGTAAGGTATAGTTTTTCCAGAATTTTTCCGGAAACTTAACATGAGAATTCTGTCAGATCATTTCTGACGGCGTCAGGTGTTACAACCTGACGGCGTCAGGCAATAATTTTCTGCAATTTTTGAAAGTTTTGTTTTTCTTCCGGAAATAAAAAGTTTTTGTTAATTCTCTAACTTATAATCTCCAGGAATTCTGCAAAAATATTCATTCCACAAGCATTATATCCTATTATAGATTATACCGCCGATTTTATGCGAGGTTGGCCTTTATCTTTTTTTCAGGTTAACAGGTTATTTTGGACAAGAAGATGATTTATATTTTGGAAGGGAAGCTTTGAGCGTTCATCTTTCTTGGAAGAAGATCTAACCATGTTACCTCACTATCCACATCAAACGAATCAGGGGAGTATTTGATTTCATTCTTTCATTTTATTTACTTTTACGTCTTTTATTTGAACATTGGGGACAATGTTCGGTTTAAGTGTAAGGGGGGTAAATGAAGGCACCTTAGAGAATACAATTGCGCTTGATTTTTATTTGTTTGATAGTAAATTTGTAATAAAACCGAGAGAAATATTTGTTAGGGTAATTTTAGCGCCAATTTAAAATTTTTTACAACATTTAGGAGTGAGATTTTGGTCCTATTAAGCGTCTCATGGATAGAAAATTATATGACTAGCACAAAAGCGTACCACTAAAAAATTTTCCACCCCAAATATGTGAGGTCCACCCCTAGAATTGGTAGGAAAAACATCTATCTTTGATGCTATGATGTGTGTACCGGTAGCGCTTAGATTCTAGAACTTGCGTTAGGACCATCTCAAATCCACAAGTGAGACTACATTCGTGTAGTTAGATCTACTACATGATAAGAGGCATTAGGATTAACCCTTTGTTTTTACACTCATGTTTTTTGTTTTAATTACTTTGGCTACATTAGTCAAGTAATTCTCCCAAACCCTTTGCATTGTACCCATTTTTGGCACACGATACCCCTAGTACAACCCTCATAGCCTATCTTTTCGTTTCGATCTTTGAGCATCTTACTCAAAGTGAGAATTTGTTACACCCCACTTAAATGTACACCCAAATCGCCTTAGCCTACCTTGTATGCACTCACTTTTAGTGCATTATTGTGACAACATTTGTTAAACCCTTTGTTAATTATCTAATCGATTACATGGTTGCTAAGTCGAGTCATATCCTTGTACAAATTGTTTTGGGACGATTGGGACTGATGGGTAAAGTACTAGTGTAATGGAGTAATGGGGAAGAACAACATTATTACCCCCTTATGTGCTAAATATTTTAAAAGTACTCCAAGTTTTTCAATTATCTTAATTCGAGTCATTAGAATAGTAATTGTAAAGTTATGTAAAAGTTCAAGTGTAAGGGGAGAACCGAGGCCCCTATGATGTATTATTTTGGATGGTAGGGTAAGAATGTATGAAAAAAAATCGAAAAAATCAAGAAAAATACAAAAAAAATTAGAAAAAGAAAAGTAGAAAACATACGGACTACCATCCCGTTTCCTTTATGTTTCTTTTATGTTTTTGTTATTTTGTTTTTAGCTTAAGATTGAGTCGAGTCTTGGCTTAGCAACATTGTATAATGCATGTATTTGATCATGATAGTTAACTCGCCACCATTTAAATACCCTTATTCCAACCAAACCGTGTTTATCATATCCCTACACCTTACATTATAACCCTTTTTGAAAGCCCTCTTTGATAGTTTATCTTAGGTGCTTACGCCTAGTGGAGGAGTAATTGATCCTCTCCCAAGCCTATGGTAATCTATTTGCTATGACAGGTAGTGAGAGATATTTTCCGTTTTCATTTATGAGATATAATTCTATAACACTTGAGAGATGAGAGTATCCAAACACTATTTGTGAGGTGCTAGTGTATGATTTCCGTGCTTATTATGATTAGGGTCGAATGACTATTTGTTGTAATTACTTTTATATTTGTGTTAAATGACCCCTAACTCATATTTTGATTGGAATAAAAGCTTATTTGCTTGAGGACAAGCAAATCTCAAGTGTAAGGGTATTTGATGAGACGAAAAGTGTACCCGTTTTAAGGGGTCATTTAAGCCCTAATTCGAGTAAATGTGATCAAATATTGCCCTAAATCGTTCCTTTTGTCATTTTAGGTACTTTTGAGAAGAATTCTGGAAAACATGCATATTTGGACGTTTTTGGAGCATAAAAGTGAAGAAAACGACAAAGTCTCAAAAGAAGCTGAATTTCTACCTGACGGCGTCAGAGTCACAAGGTGACGCCGTCAGACAACGTTGACAAAGGAGTGAAATTACTTTACACTTGACGGGCCAGAAAGATTTTGCAACATTTACACCTGACGCCGTCAGGTGTTACAAGATGTAGGCCGTCAGGTTATAAGCTAAAGAGTGACGGCCCAGAAGGATTTAGAGGGTGACGGCGTCAGAAGTAGATCTAGGCCATCCGAGAACCCTAGTGGCGGCGAGCTGACGGCGTCAGACTCTATAACCTGACGCCGTCAGAATGTAAAATCTATATATATTTTCCTAATTTTCATTCATTAGTGTGGAACTTTGTGGGGAACTTTTGGGATAAACCCTAAGACGATTTTAGCTGTATTTTCAAGGGTTTTTCACCCTTGAATCCTTCATGTTCAATTAAAGATAAGTCCTCACTTAAATTAATCAATATGTCTATGTGTTGGTTAATTATATCTTATGCTTGTCTTTCGATTAACATGCTAGGTGATATGTGTGAAATCACATATCGTTTATTCGCCATTTTAAGACCAAAAAGACCAAAAACGCTAACAAATGCCAAAGATATACGTGTTTTTTTGTTTTTGAATGTGCAGGAACGGATATGTGTGAACTGGACAAAAACAAGCCGAAAACGACAAAACGAGCACGGGATTTTGGAAAGAGCGTGAAAAGCCGAGACCGGGAATCAAGAAGTCAAAGATTAGCTCAAAATGCCAAAAAGACCCTTGGAAATTCATGAAGGTGCAAATTTGGTCCTTGGAAGTTAGAGAATTTATAGATTTGGTCCTTGAAGATGGGAAATCTACACTATTGGTCCTTGTTATAATCCTTAAATCCTAAGATTAATAATAATAACTAAAGGGCTGGTCCAAGTTTATCATTTATAAACCCAATCCTTTAAAACCCATACAAGCCCAAAACCCCTGAGTTAAACCCGGATCCCATATAACCCGACCCACTCCCTTTTACACTTACATGTAGTCAAAACTCCCAAACCCAAGTCAAATAAACATAAAAAATAACCCCGCCACCTCTTTTACCCTTTTCCCCAATTCTTCCCATGAACCCTAATTACTGCCTCAACCAAATTATCCAATCCCATTCACAATTATCCTCGTATTAAGGGTACGCTGGTCAATTCCCTCATCACTGACACCACCTGACAAGTTGGAATGGCACATGGATGATTGTGAGTAGCTGAGACGCGTCACTAGGAGGATTGAAGGCTTCTGATTGGACATCGTGTGTCACAAGGGATCTCGAATGGAATATTCCAAGGATGATGCTATTCTGGATGCTTCTGAAGCTTTCTCCTCTCCTCAGGCTATATAAAGAAGCCCTCATCACATGGAAAGGAGTTAGTCAGTTAGGAGTTGTTAGTTAGATGTTAGGATTAGGAGTAGGCTAGTGTAATGGATTTAGTGTAATTCTTAGTTTTAGCTTACTGTGATTCTCTAAACTTTCATAATTGTACTCATTTTCAGTATTAATAAAATTTTAGATTTCATTTTCATTTAATTCTCAAGCACTTTATTGTTTTCATAAATCTATTTCTAGCTATCTTTACTATTTTCATAAGCTCATTCAAGCTCAATAAAAGCTTGTAGTGAACAATTTCAAGGTCTTTGTTTCAAATTGATTGATAGGATCTTAGTCGACGAAAGTAAACGAGACAGAACATGGAAGTGATGGTGAGATATGTTGGATCAGTGATGATGATTAGCCTATCTAAAAGATAGGCCTTGGCTGATGGTAAAATCCTATTTCAGTTAGGATATCAAATTTGTAAGTCCTCATCTCATTTTATAGCATAGTGATAAATCTGTTTAGTTTGATTATTAATTGTTTGTTTCTGCTACATGTTTAACAGCTTAAATGTTCATTGGTACTTGTTCAGTAGCTTGAATTGATAGATCTCATGGTTAGCATAATTGACTGCAGTGTACTTCTCCTTATAGTGTGATT
>LBNU01013732.1:60994-73724 GCA_014162995.1 Artemisia annua
CAAATGTACAGCGCAAACAGTTTCATTTTATTATTACTTCTGGACGGCTTTTACAAACGTGGATTTATCTTTGCGGATGGGAATCTATTCCTAGGTATTTCAACACTTGTTAAAGCATATCCGTCTATCCCACTGACCGAAGGAAAAGAATATTCAAGAAGCTACAAGAGTCATGCAAGGAAAGATGCTCGAGCAGCTTTTGGTCGTCTTGAAGGCAAAATGGGTTTTATTCTGCAACGTACCTCTCACGACCTATGACCGTCGCTAAGATTCGACAAAATCAGTCTTATCGTGATATTTAATTGGGGGAATATGATTTTAAAAGTGAAGGTGTGGCCATAATCACCAAGGTCATAATAATTGACCAGATGTCGCGCCGTTATGACGATAGTGTGACCTAGAAGAGTTACTTGACGAAGAATATTCATAACAGTCTTCATATGCATTCTTACGGAAGCACATAGCGGCGCCAAGACTTACCATACCCTTGATGACAGTCAATTTCGTATTACTTATCTATTTTATTTTCATAAGATTATGTAACTTTTATTTTGATTATTAATTAAAATTTTTGTTTTTATTAATTGATTAAATATACTTTAAGTTAAAAAATAAAATAAAAAAAAAATAAAACTTTAGGCATGATTAGGCATCACATTGCCACTAAAACTATGTAATTAGGCATGGTTAGGCATGAAATTACTTGGCTTAATTCTAGTGGCTAATTACATATAAGTATTAGGCATGGTTAGGCAACATTGCCGCCACCCTAATCATATTACTCTATAGATCCCATAAATGTGGAACGTACATATCTAGATACCTACATATCTAGATGTATGATTGTGTATCCTTGGGAGTAACATAGTCTACGTTGTTAAAAAAAAGTATACAATATATGTTGTTTTTATGACCAATTCTCCATCTCAAAACTATTGTCACTCTTTTCTTTTTGAGATGTTCTAAAATAATTGTCCTCGTCTTGTTTCAACTAATCAAATGAGAGCTTAGTGTGTGAGTATGATATTTTATTGGTTGAGGAGTGCAATGGTTTCACTTTTCTTAAATTTTGTGTTTTTTTGTCTAGAGACAATAATTTTAGGAAGCGGATGTTTAAGTTTAATAATTTTATATTTCTGATTTCTACTAGGAAAAAGTCAAACGTCTTATTAGATTTCAAAATTTCACTAGCTAGAAATTCGTACAAAATGGTTAAAATTAAAAATAGAAAAGTTAACCCTCAAAATAACTCATGTGTAGGTGTGCATAACCTATAATTTTCTGGAAAAGTTATTAGCTTCCCCAAGAGATTTGTTTCGGAACCTCTTGAACAAATAGATGCATGTCATTATGGCTATCGCGAATAACGTAAATCGTGTAAACGGCAACACTTTTACGCTTCATGACTGATCATTAAGCTATCATCGTGCCTACAATAAGAGGTATGTTTCGATTGATTTTACACCTTGATAATATCTTGTGCGCACCCAATTCCAGATTGTATGATATATATACAAATGGATATACGATCGAAAATCATGCGTAGTTTGGGTGACAATGGGTAAAGCATTTTTACATCTAATAAACATAAGGTTCATGGTTCAATCCTTGACACCCTCGTAGCTACAATAGCTAAGTGAGTCAAGTATGCCCTCACATTATGGAAAGGCAGCGATTATTGGGCGGTTTGGGTTACCATTATATTTATTAACCTTTTGCTGCTAACAAATGGATATATGATGAAAAGAATATATTATATGGTCATATCTTTGTGACAAAAGTGTTATTGATGCAAATAGTCTCGATTGCTATGTTGATATCCTTTACTTTCGAATGCATTTTCCTATTCCTAATCAGATGATCATAATCATTTTCACCACGCAAAAGGCCACTTGTTGATTATCTTTGACTTGAAACAATTTTCAGATAACCTCTTTTCATAAAATATACCCAAGAACCTGTTATAATCTAACCCAATTATTTTGTTCCCTTGAAAATAAGCTATATACAAATGATACGAGATTGCTATAGGACATGTTCGTTAATAGAATAGGGAGCATTTCTAACACCTTGAATAAAGTATTAAATTAGCAAAATGAAAAGCAGTATCTCAATATCTACAGTAACAAATTTGAAGCATCATCTCAACATCAACGTTTAAAAAAACAGTATACTGAACCATCAATGATTTACAGTCGATCTAATTATTGATCCTAAACATATAAGACCAAAAAACAAAAGGATCTGATTCACGAGAGTCGTAATTCACAATTAATAAACAACAGATATAACCAACCACAACTGGTTAGCGTGGTTTTGCGCCACCATTTTCTTCAACAGTGTTCACTGGAGTCGATGCGCCACTTTTCTTGGTACCACTGGATCCAGTGATGGTCCGACCCATGAACTTCCCAGCCTTGCTTAGACCACTACCAACGGCTCCAAAGCCACTTCCAACGAGCCCAACTCCAGCACCCACTCCACTTCCAACAAGCCCAATTCCAGCACCAACGCCTGTGCCCACTAGTCCTACACCAGACCCTACCAGTCCTGTTGCTCCATCAATGGCATCCATGGTGCTTCCGATAAGACCTTCTGCTTTAAGTCTCTTTTTCTCTTCTAGTATCATCTTCTCTTCTTCTATAGCAGCATCTTGCTCTTCTTTGGTGAACTCATGATACTTGACCTATATATTCGAAAATTTTCAGATTATTTTTTTAATATAAAAACTATCATAATGAAGCTGATAGGATGAGATAATTTCTTAAGGAAGGTATTGTAATTTGACGACTATTTTTTAATTTTTTAATTATTTTTAATTTTTCAGATCACTAATTTTTTTAATTTAAAATTAGTATAACTATAACTCAGTACCAAAGATCCACATAATTTCTTAAGAAGATATTGTAAGCATTATATTATTATACCCTTTGATGACAAAAATATAACATCTAACCAAAGGGCTTGTGGCCCAGCGGTACCCCATGAGTGTGAGAATGCACCCCAACCAAAATGTTGTGGTTTCAAGTCTTTATGGGACATGTGAGATAGATTTTTTTATGTGTATTCTTTAGAAAAACGAAAAAAGAAATATCTTAATGAACAGACTTGGTACTAGTAATAATTTATTCAGTAAAAGGGTAAGATGGTGATTTTGGACAAAAACTCGGCAAAAGATGAAAATCTGCATTTGTTTTGGATCATTCTCGTAAAAAAGAAATTGCATGTACTTTGTGATATGACCCATACCTTGATCGTAAGAGTTCCTCTATCCTTCTTATCTTTTATCTTGAGCATGTCAAGTGAAGGTTGCAGTTTCAACTCGATCTCCTTCTCAGTTTCTGGTTCAAGGTTGCACAGAGGCAATTTTGCTATGCCCAGTCGCTTGTCTTGCCCAATATCTTGATCCAATACCTGTTTGGTTTATTGCGCATGTGATCAAATATTATGAAGCAAAATGATTTGTTTTAAACAAACATGACAATGCCATTTTTCCACTGTGTAGTTTCATAGATCAGTTTTACCAAAACTTAAATATTTTATCCCACACAATTTTATCTAGTCCAATGACATCCAATTCAGTACATTAGACCTTAAAGTTTTCCACCTTTAGATGTTCAGCAATGAACCCCCATTCATTGACATACCAATTGAAACATCAAAGAACACAAGCTACAGTACTCTATAGCATATATACATATTCAATGGTTCATAAATCATAAGACTTCCTTAAAGATTTGGAATATTGATAACCACATCACTACATCTCCTAAGAAGTCATGGTAATCATATTGTATCTAGGTAGAACATCTTCCTGTTTTTCTCTCTATGAATATAACTGCTTAGAATTTTAAATTTCCTTGAAAAAAGTAAGAGAATAGGTAAAGTAAGAGAATAGGTAAAGACAAACTTAGTCTAAGCATGGAGAGTCTAATTATTGACCATTCACCATTCGAGAGATATCATTATAATCTAGACACTGGAAGGTTCTTCAACCACAACTTAGCCAAGAAAAGACCCTACTCTGCATCCTTCCCACTGTGTTCTGGCTTTAACAAACGTGTTATGGTAACCAGACTATATGTCTATATGAAGGTTACTATCAAGTAAATTTATCATGTCTGAATGCTGTAAATAGTTTCATAAATTGTCAAGACCTAGGAATTGTTAAAAGTGCTCTGCCGCCCAAGTATGAGTCTGTTATAAAATGTAGCTCAAAATAAGATGTTTCAAACTATATGTGTTTTAAGTTGTGGGTGATGAACTTTACGGCACCAGATGACGTTCTTGACATAAGGATGCATGTCTTGCTGCTTGTTGGTTAAAACTTGAATGGTTCAAAACAGAATACACGATATAGCAATATGGTTTAAACAGGGCAACAAGACCGCGAATGTTAAGAACAACTAAAGCTCATACTTCATAGTGAGATAGCGTTATCTGAAAGTTAAATCCACAATCTCTTTTTAAAAGAAGGTAAACTAGGTTTAATCAATGGAACGATCTAGGGGTTGTTGCATAGTTATTCACGCTTAAATATTGCTTGGAAGCTCACACAGCTTTTGACGGCGGTTTATTTGTCATTTTCACATACATTTCACTTAAAGATGTTGAAAAGAAAAGGACACAAGCTCGAAGCAGGAAAATCAGAGAACTAATTACCTAGTAGATGGCTAAAAACAGAAGAATGTTTACCCAGTTAATGGAAGGGTTATGCCAGGATTAAAAACATTAGACATCTAAGATTCTGAGTGATAGCTTAGTAGAGTAGTAACTAAGTTGTTCTGACACTTGGAGAACAGGTTTACATGTAGAAAAAGCATGTTTCATTACAAACCAAATAAACCAGAACAATTCTACAACTGAGAAAGCAGGCAATACAGAAAAGCAAAAAGGAGAAAAGCGTAACCTCGAGTACAGCACACTGGGTCTCCTTATCTTCTGCAATTAACTGAAGTACATGATTCCAAACAGGATTTAAGTTGTTATCAACCACCTTTGTTTTGAACTTTTCAAGTGGCCGAATATATGCAATCACATAAGGATCAGACTTCCCAATCATTTCCATGTTTTTCAAATTATTTGCCTTCACTATTGTTAATGTAACCAGTCCTTGTGGCTTAAGCTCCAGGTCACTGCGCAATTATCAAACAGTACATCAAATTTACATCTTCCTCAGATATAGAGCGATGGAGGAAGCAAATTACAAAACGCAGTTCATACTCTTTAAATGAAGAGATTATAAAAACAAAACATTTACGTATGATCAAAGAGAAAAGATTAAGAACCATCAATACCTAGTATCCACACCTACACCACCAATGGGAACAACAATCCTGTGGGGCCACTGAAGCATATCTTGAACTATGGTATTTACAGTATCCTGCAAAAGTTACTATGTAAGTTAGTATGTATGATGATTCCTAAAACACCAATCACATCATAAACAAACTTACATCAATCATGTCTGAAAGTCCAGGAATAGCAGATAAACTTCCACCAACAGCCTTCAAAGTGTAATCAATTCTTGGCTTCGGCTGTTAAATTTTAAGGATTATGAAGACACAATAGTAAGCCTTATGTTTCACAACAACATGTGCAGATAGTAATCTTTAAGTTTCACAAGAAGAGAATAGTAAGCTGTAAGTTAAGCAAGATAATTGATTCATTTGTTGTACCTCAGAAAGTAAAGCAACAACAACAGCAGAGATGCAAGGAATTTCGTCAGAGAGTTGGAAAATAACACGAATAACTGTAAAAACTTGTAGATCCTTCAGCTGTAGCCAAGTACAAGAACGCACAATTTTCTATTAGCACAATGATCTATAATCACCATGACAGAAAGTATTATATTCAATCATAAACAGACACCTGTATAGGTAAACTAGCAACAAGTGCTTCAACTCCTAAAACGATATTCGGGTTACCGCCCCATCGCAAATCAATGTCCATTGTTATTTGACCTTTCTTAAGGCTCTGAACACGAATACCTACACATTATAAGTAATATGAACTTGAGAACTCAATTCGAAAGTCATGTAAATCTCAGATTTGCAACATATATGGACCGCAATAAGACGGTACCTTCAATCTTAGGTGCCACAGTTCCAAGAGTTAGTTTATTAAACTTCAATGCTGTAATTCCTGTTGGGCGATATTCTTCCAATAGAGGCTCAACAGATTCCTTTATTATCATACTAGCTGCCTACATATATATATATAGCACTTCACAGTGTTAATCAACAGAAAGAGATGCTCGAATCATGATCTTTAAAAGAACGCAAGGTTATGTTATTCTGTATAACAGTAGCATTTAAATGTTCAAACAACTATCAGCCGATCCAGCTGGAGAATGACATTTATATCCACAAACACTTTAAATTAGAGATGTAGTGATGATCCTAGCAACATTCTTGACTTGACCCATCAAGTAACACAAGAAAGATTCACTGTATACAGAATAAAGTGTGCTTGATTACCAGGGAGAAACGAAAGGTAGTTATAATGTAACACAAGCCGGACCAGTTGGTTAGGTATCACTCGCGCAATGAAGATGAAATACGGAAGAGCAAGAAGTACAGTAACATATTATATATAGTTGTAAATACTGGACTCGAGGTAAAGAACTTACTTCTTCAATGTATGGCCAGAGTTTGCTCAATTGTTTATTCAGCCATTTCACCTGCAGTATAAAGCCATAAAGATGAGATATATCAAAACCATGAGAATTAGACGATCTCGTAAGATTGTAATTTTGCAAAGCGGGTTTTTGGTTATTAGCTACAAATGACAATTAGAAAACAAGGTGACATGGGAGCTAACGTATTGCTATGTATGAAAAAAGACTAACTAAACAGATATGTATATGTTGAAAGTACTAACCTGTTCAAAAACAGGAAAAGATATCCATTCTGGAAAGTTGTCACCACATATTTTCTTTAAATCATCTCTGCTGAGACATCCAAGAAGCTTTATGTCAACTGCCT
Source organism: Artemisia annua (assembly GCA_014162995.1). Lineage (NCBI taxonomy): Eukaryota > Viridiplantae > Streptophyta > Magnoliopsida > Asterales > Asteraceae > Artemisia > Artemisia annua. The sequence continues at coordinate 67,981 of LBNU01013732.1, forward strand.
GAGAAAGTAACAAAGCATCTCAATATGGCCAATACCATTTCAACTCAAAAGTAAAAATATTTAAATGTTGCTAAGTCAAGATGATAAGGAAAAAACGCAATTTTGAATGTCGACTAAATGAGCACACACCACTTCCAGTTCGCAATTTTGAATGTCGACTAAATGTTGCTAAGTCAAAATTTAAATGTTGTCATTGCAGTTCGGGATAATGCAATTACAAGTAGAATAGTATATAGGTAATAGGACGACAAACACCACTTCGAGTATGCTAAATGAGCACACGTATCTAACAAATCAAATAGTAAATGGATAGCGGGTTCAAACATCCATTTCTTAGTATATAGGTAATAGGACGACAAACACCACTTCCAGTATGCTAAATGAGCACACGTATCTAGCAAATCAAATAGTAAATGGATGGCGGGTTCAAACATCCATTTCTTAGTTCATACTAATGTAGTTTTACCTCCAAAAACAAATCTTCCACACTACTTTCAGATTAAAAGGTTACATAAAGGAGTATCAGGTGGGTCTCAGGGTTAGCATACTGCCCAATGGGTTAGCATACTGCCCAATTGTGGTTCTCGGGGTTAGCATACTGCCCAATTGGATGTCACTGCTGGACCTTGACCACTAACAACTACCAAGCCGNCACTACTTTCAGATTAAAAGGGTACATGGTTGTAAAACTCGCTAGGCCGTACTAATACTCTGGATTGAAATTATAATATATATATGTATGACATGTTCATAGAACCCTTGACCGAGTTTGACAAAATTTTGACCAAACCGATTTTTCTGGCCGATTAAGCTCAACTCGCCTCAGTCACTAGCAAGTAATCAGCCTTTTCAATCATCACAAATCAAAATCCCAAATTCACATCAATTATCAAACCCTAACACTTATAAAACAGTAAAATTAAAACCCCAACATTTAAAAAAAACGATATACCTTAGCGACACGTTTACTAGCTCGATAACGAATCATGTGACGCCAGCCAGCCATAATCCCAATCCCAAACACTATCCCCATCAATATTCCAGATATCAACCCCATTTCTACTCACCTTTAACAAACAACAACAAAAATAATCAATCAATTCAACTTAAAATTATATATATAAAAAAAAAAAGAAAAGTAAAACTGATGATATAAAATAATACTAAGTAATTACTACCGTTTTGTTTTGTTAGATCAAGTGAAAGTGGAGTGTTTGGATATGAAGATAAGTGAGTTAAAGATATTTATTTATGTTAGTAAAGGTCGCTATCGAATTCGTTGTTTGGGAAATAATGAAGGAGGGAGGGGGGAAATGGGGTCGGTGTTCCAATTGCAGAAAATGTGTGATCAACGTAAGAGAGAGGAGGTGAATAGTGAATGTGAATAAAAACGTTCAATTCTTGCCTTGTGTTGTCCGTTACTTGTTTTGCTCCAAATTTCTCTATTTGGTGTCCAAAATATTTTTGTTAGAAATCAAACCTCTTATTAGTATTACTTTCTTTGTCTTAAAACGAGTAACTTGGTGGTCGTGCGTTGTGACGGAGCTAATTTATGTTCAAATTATTTTCGGTGTATGCACCATTGTGGCGGAGTTCATTTGTAATAACATGTAATTGTAAGCTAAATTGACGGTAATAATATTAGTTTTGTATTTTTATGTTTTATTGCGTTTATAGTTGGGAGTTTTGTTGGACATTATAAAGAAAATGGTTGTTTATTTAATGATAGTTTGCAAACTATAATGTATGTATTCATAGTTTGGTTTAGATATTTGGATATCAGTAAACTTCTAATACATCATCAAATGCATTCTCTTAAGGAATCTAAAAATTTCAAAGAAGCGTTGAGGGTGCTCGATATGATATTAAATCATTACGCCGACGAGGGTTAAGATTATATCAAGCACCCAACGCTTCTTAAGAATTTTTAGATTCGAGTAATATTTTCAATTACAACAGTAAACAGTAGCTTGTTTGTAGGAAGTGCACCAAATGTCAACAAAGTATTGTCATCATTGTCGCTAGTTGTTTGAGCGAGCGAGATCTTGTGAATTGCTGCTCATTTCTGGGAAGTGTACCAACTGTAAACAAAATCTTCTCACCAGGTGCTTGCATTGAAAAGTAGCATAAAATGGGATGGGGGGTAGAAGAACTAATATACGACAATGTTTTGTTGTTTGGTCAAAATGCCGATTACAGGAAACTTTGGTTGAACTTGAAGCCATAGAGCTGTGATAAGTGGGTAAAAAATGTTAGAAGTATGTTTGAGATATTAGATTGAGTTGAGGAGAAAGTGTAGTTCAGGAGACACCCGCTGCATTGCTTTGTTGAATGCACCCAAACCGTCGATTGGAAGATAATGCATATCTGGTTTCATAGCAGATCCAAACACCCCTAAATACGGCAACATCCATACCTAAAATCTCTTTTAAAAAATCCATTTTCCAGCAGCCACATCACCCTTTGAAGTAGAGTTTCGCATCAAACCCAAACACCCCTAAAAATAGCAGCAAATACTCTCACTCTCTCTACGATGTTGCTTGCAAAACATGGTGTTCGCCCGCATAACTTACGTGACTGTTGTTCGGGACAACCAATTTCAGGTGTCTCTGCTGAATTTGTAGTTTCATCTGGAAAGAGAGTATCATTCCGCAATGTACAAATCATATCTATGTTAGATTTACATATGACGTATCTTTTCATCTAAGGAACCAAAGGCTTTGTCATTATGGAAGAAACTAAGGATCTTCCGTGTGCTGGTAAATCTAGAATAACTGCTTAGAGTATTTAAGTGCAAGTGACCTAACAGCTCGATCCTCTTTGAGTCATACATTTCCAATTCTTTCAATGTTTTGTTCAAATCGCTTTCAGAGTCTCCATTTATCAGAAACTACGCAACACTACCACCCCTACAAAATCATAAATCGCTTATTTGAAGTACTAAATCATGAATGGTCAAATATTTGTAAATGCCATCATGTATTATTCAGTCGTTTTTGCACCATATAAATTTATTCAACTGATAGACCCATAATACTTGCCAAGATACTTTTGTATTAGGGTTTGCATAATCTTTCCATATTTCTTATAAATTATTTTTGGAACTCTAAAAATGATCATAAAACTACATAGAAGGACATTAGGTGCACAAGATGATAAGATTTGTGTATGGTCTTTTCAACCCCACTTTATACAAGGACACAACAGCTTCTAAAACGAAAAATCAGTTTCCTTTTTTAATTAAAGGTACTTATGAAATCATCAGTTATGACTATAACTTATATGCGGCGTATAAAATCAGCACTTATAACCACATATCAGAATAAATGATGTAAGGAAACACTTATTTCACGCAACCAAAAAATAGTTTGTAGCACTTAAGAAATCAGAAATTATGACTATAACTTATATATATCATATAAAATCAGCGCTTATGACCACATATCAGGCTTTAAAGGATATCAGGAAACACTTTTTACTACAAATTATACAAAGTGTATAAAATCAGTACGCATGACCACATTTTAAACTCCAAAAGATATTGGAAAGCTTAAACTAACACAAAAATCCACTAATACCATACAAACTAAAAAAATCTAATGAAAATTAACGGCAAATGAAACACAACTTGTAGAAGACCATATGAAATCAGCACTTATGATCACATATCAGACTCATCACAAATCTTAAACTAACCAAAACACATATCCACCAATCCACTAAATTTTAACCCCTTTTGGTTTTAAAGGTTCCAGGTCTTTCTTCTACCAACTTCATGCGATGTAATTTGTAATCTCATATCTTGATACAACATTGTGTGGTTAATTGGCATATGTGTTGCGTAATAAAAATTGTGATTACTATTATCTTTATATTTCCTTTAGGTAATTTATACGTTCCATGCTCATACCAATGTTGAGTATTGTTGATGGACAATGCTAATCAAGTATTTCTTCAAGTATTTTTCTCAATCAATATAAGTGCTACATAGCATCTAGCTGAAGTGTGAAATGAAATTATACAAACATGCGAGAAAATTAAAGTTTGGATAGTTATGCTAACAAAGAAGATTTTCAGGATGACTATGCATATTCCCTTATCTACATCAAGTGTTGGGATAAACACACCAATGTGGTTTTCCATTCCCCACTCCGCATTTTGCTACTAGAACATTTGGCTGCTAGATGTTCCAATAGCTTGACGTCAGATGGATCAAATTTGACTCTAATGGAAAAACGAGTCTATTCGTCTGATGCCTTCATATAGAAACATAAAAAATAATTATACATTTAACAATAAAATTCGTGCGAGCAGATTTTTCGTGTTGTGTTTATCAAAGCCAACAACGCTAAAGAACATAAAACTTAATATCTTACGCTGGAGTTACCTATTCAAGAAATTTCACAAAACGTGACAGAAATAATAAAACTACGAAGTATCTGAGTTGGTAGAGAGTGTCAGAAAGCAAACCAACGCCATTTTGGGATCTTCTCCCCTTTTCAGAGCAAAACCACTTTGCACGTGAACATGTCGTAAGTGGGTTGCACAAACCAACATACGCATTACATGAGGCATTGTTCATTTTCTATTTAGAATACGCACGATATGTAAAACGGACATACTAACATTGGGGTAAGGAGGATGGGAGAAATCGATGTAAAGATTTTCTAGGAATCGTGCAAGGAGAATTTTGTCACAAAGAAGCTCGGATAACGGTTTTCTCGTCACATAACATCTCCTCGCAAGCATCATATAAAACATCTATATCGATTTCTTCCACTCTCCTAACTCCAACATTAGTACGTCCACTTGGCGTATCATGGATAGCCTAAATAAAAAGATGAACAATGACTTAGTAATTGGAGACAAGATATTTACGCTTTGGCTTGGATATTGTATTGGCTACAAAACACGGCTGCATTTTATGCCCCCAGTTTTTGCTATGCCAAAATTAAGACGCAACGGATGACATAATCATCATAGCCAAGCAACTATTATCCAAATTAGATACACGAAAACAACCTATGAAGTATATGGAAAACTGTATCACTTTAAACTAATGGTTGATGGTCTAAAGTATTGGTGGTAGCATTAAGGTGAAATCATCAATAAGACAACGTCAAATATTTGAGCGAAAGATGCGTGGAAAAACAATTTTTGTTTCAATATCAACTGTAGCGATATTTCTAAGTAAAAATGCAAGCAAATATAAGTTTTATATAATTAAGTACCAAAAGTTCATGAAATCAACCAATTTATATGTATAAAACCATGGATAACACGAGTGAAAACATGTACAATTTGAGTGTTATCAGTGGATATGAGAGAGCGTTGAGGGTTTAGACACGTATGTATCCAAGAAGACACACATATTGCCTAGTTAGTGCATTTTCATAATTATGTATGACAACCAAAGGGGAAAAAAAAACTTAAAACGACATTTTCAAGCATGTGCATATATGAGATTTTGATATTATGATCAATCTAATTTATTTAACAATAAAGGTTTCTTTAAAACAATTACAGTCCATTGGGTATGTACGAGTAAATTTATAGCGGGCAGATCACAAAAAGGTATCACACTAGGAGGCTAATCCGAATTTAGACATTTAATTTTATTTTTCTCAATTTAAGCTATAAAAGTTATTTTTTGTACAACGTAAAAGTTATTTTTCTCAATTTAAGCTATAAAAGGTTTTTTTTTTTTTTTTTTTTTTTTTTTTTTTTTTTTTTTTTTTAAAAAA
>LBNU01013732.1:73790-87537 GCA_014162995.1 Artemisia annua
TTTTTTTTTTTTTTTTTTTTTTTTTTTTTTTTTTTTTTTTTTTTTTTTTTTTTTTTTTTTTTTGAAAAATGGTATCGGTCATTTTTCGGATGAATTGGTAATGTTAATGTGATATATCGTTATAATAGAGCATTTAAAGTTATTTCGGCTAAAAAGTTGTGCCCAGTAATCGCTTTTAAAAAGTCCAAAAAACTTTATGTTCCACAAAAAATAACTTCAATACCTTAAATTTTTAAAAAAAAAATAAATAAAAATAAAAAAAATAAAAAATAAAAAATTAAATTGACCTAAAGTGTGATACCTTTTTGTGCGATTTGCCATTTATAACTACATGAAGATCCGCTTTGTCGAAAATCTTTTTAATCATAAATTTAAGAAAAATAGAATTTTCAAATAATTACCTACTTATTTTTATAAGGAATCAATCAGATAGAATGTTTACTAAATTTTACCTCAATTTTTACTTTTGTTGCCTATCAAGCCCCCTTAATCGTTTTTGAAGGTTAGTTACATCTGACGTTCAAAAAAAGGTTAGTTACATCAAACATTATTTAATCTCTAAAATGCGTTTTCTCTTTTATTATTTTGATAAAGAACTCAATACTTTATAGAAAGGAAAAAATGACTTTATGCAAGAGGTATTTAAAAATGGATTCTTGCTAAAGCAATAAGTTTCTTTATATAAGCTTAGGCAACACGTTTTCATTGGAATTCCCCTATTCAAAGATATCAGTATACCTTGTTCTTCTTTTATATAAAGGTAGTTGAACAGATTCAAAAATTTGGTATACTTGTTTATGGATAGTTAAACAAAAGAACATGGTGTGTGTTGTTAATTGATTTAACAAAAGGTCATTTATTCATGTATTAATATATTTTATCCAACAATGTGTTCACTCGTGTGATAGTATAAAAGGCAAAACCATGATAGCGACGAAATTTTATAACGTCGGACAACTATTAGTGACTTAGTGTGATATTTTGGTTATTTTGGTTATTTTGGTTAAGTGTTTCATGTAACATACGATAATTTAATTAAAAGAATTATTTTTAAAATGTATCAAAACATTTAGAGAAACTAAAAATGAAAGCAATTTTTTTTCTTTTATCGTGTATGGCTATAAGGCAAGCATATGACAAATTTTAAACATACGTCAACTATTTTTTATAAAATATTAAATAAAGAATTAAAATTTTAAAACCATTATTAATACATTAATAGTATTAAAATGGTATTTTGAACATAACACATTACTCACTTTTGAGTTCTTAAGTTTTAAAGAAAAACCATTTTCTCTTTATATATATAGTTAAGACCAACGTTTTTAAAGGCTTGCCATGGCAACATCATGGCGGCGCCAATGCGCGAGACATGACCTTAAAGTTACGAAATACACCAAGGCATCGGCTTTAGGCGTGGAATTTGAGGTTGCATTTACTAAAATTTGAGATTTAGGCTTGCATTTACTGATAATTTAGTTGGGCTTGAATTTACTAAAGTATACCACTCATATAATTATGAATATGATATAAATCTATAAATACTTTTTGCCGCATTAATTCATGCCTTAAAAGCGTTATGCCGTCACGCCACACACTAAAGGTTGAGGTTTAACTATGCCGCCACGACAAGCCTCACGTTATTTATAACCTTGACATAAACCGATATAAGCGAGAAACATTTTCCAAAGAATTATTAGCATTAGACTATCAATAGCAAAACATATACCGTGTCAATATTCAATTAGAGAAAGAAAGAAATAAATAACCAATAATTAAATTTTGCATGACTAAGTAAAGTGTTGTGGTCAGCCATATTAATTGCTCCTTCATTGTTGGCCTCATACTTGGTTTTCATTTTGATTTGGGTTTGGTTTTATATTTAACGAGCATGGTTGCCCGCGCGTTGCCGCGAGAGTGTTTTTGTCATATATTTTGACTTTCGAATTGTTTCAGACTATTTCTTATTTTTATTATTTTTTTAAAGAAAGCAACACATAGCAGGGGTAAACAATAAGCAAAGTCTTCTAACTATCACCAATAGAAACCATCTTTTTCTTTTCAATACTACAACATATCTCCTATTTTACCGTCATCATTTATGTTTCCTGACTTTGGTCATATGTTTGATGCCTAAAATGTGTGCGAAAATCCTTATGTAAATGTAATTTTGTACTTCTTTTTAGCACTTTTTATACTTATGTTGTAGGCCAAAGCATGTTGAAGGTATCTAAATGTCTGCATATGGTCGAGAACCTCATCAAAGAAGGAACTCTTACAATTTATTGTTTTGCACTATGATCCAACACACATATACAACTGAACATAAACATGATTAAAACTTAAAAGCTATGTGGCATGAGCACCAATAAATGAAATATATGATATTTCTTATGAATAAATCTCAATTAGTACACCAAACATTCTGCTGTCACAATGGCCAACTATGTAGTTAACTGAGAATCTTAACTATTCAAGTAACTAAGCGGACTGTAGTTGNTGTGGGTGTTGTTAAGGTGAAAAAGTTAAAACTGATGTGGCGCTGACGTTACACTGTGTTAAACTTTAACTCAAGTTATGGTTGCTAATGCTCTTACAATTTCATTTTCAATCCCTATATATATGAGTCACAGAATGTCATTTATTTTACCGGATATATTCGTATCAAGCATGCACATGGTCAGTGATTTGTTTTAAACGCTCTGGTTGGAGTTATTTTGAAATATTGGATTTGATTTGGTTAATTATTGCTTATGCTTATATGTCAGAATTAAGCAAGCTTTCACAATTTTGATATGAGAAAACCTGATTTGTTTTCAAAATGGACCAAGCCAACATAAGAAGCATACTGGTGATTAAACATAAAATGTTGTCAGAGGTTTGCCTAAGAAATACCCATATACCAAATTGCTAAATCATTCATTAACTTCAAGAAACGACTTTAATGAAATATAAACATCAGCCCCATTACCAGCCGAGGCTACTAAGGTATGAAAATTAACAGTTTTCTTACTTTGTTCTTTATTAAGAAGATTCGCACATGTCGCGATTTAGCATTCTTAAGCACATTAACCGAACCATCATCCCCTTTCTTCGGTACATTATCATTAGGACCAGCAGTATCAACGTTGGTAGATGAATTAGGGGTACCCAACGAGTGTGACAAAGCGTGAAAACGCTTATTAGTGGATAATTAGGCCCAAGCCCGGTTTGTGGGTTTTGGATATTAGGGTTTCACTATTATAGTGGATGAATAATGAGATTATACCTACGGGTTTTATCATTATCTAACATGGTATCATGAGCAGGTTTGATGCAGAGACCTAATCGGCCGCCATAAACCGCTGCCTCTATGCCACCCCGTCATACATTAACCGCCACCTATTATCCCTAAAATTCTCCGCTGCTTAATTCTCAATTTTTTTTCCCCGCCAGTTACAATCCCAAACCGAAGAGGTCACTGTTCTCGAAACATTTGTGATTGATATTTGTTAGTGTTTGTTCCTTGGTCCCACCGTTGATTATGGTCATCATATTATATTAGGAACGAGCATGGTTGCCCGCGCGTTGCCGCGGGAGTGTTTTTGTCATATATTTTGACTTTCGAATTGTTTCAGACTATTTCTTATTTTTATTATGTTTTGTAAAGAAAGCAACACATAGCAGGGGTAAACAATAAGCAAAGTCTTCTAACTATCACCAATAGAAACCATCTTTTTCTTTTCAATACTACAACATATCTCCTATTTTACCGTCATCATTTATGTTTCCTGAGTTTGGTCATATGTTTGATGCCTAAAATGTGTGCGAAAATCCTTATGTAAATGTAATTTTGTACTTCTTTTTAGCACTTTTTATACTTATGTTGTAGGCCAAAGCAAGTTGAAGGTATCTAAATGTCTGCATATGGTCGAGAACCTCATCAAAGAAGGAACTCTTACAATTTATTGTTTTGCACTATGATCCAACACACATATACAACTGAACATAAACATGATTAAAACTTAAAAGCTATGTGGCATGAGCACCAATAAATGAAATATATGATATTTCTTATGAATCAATCCCAATTAGTACACCAAACATTCTGCTGTCACAATGGCCAACTATGTAGTTAACTGACAATCTTAACTATTCAAGTAACTAAGCGGACTGTAGTCGGTTTTTTGTGGCAATGCATACGAATGATAAAGATGGAAGTTATTGCTGTAAATGTCTTGCATGAACCCCTCCATTCATGTGAAATCCAGGAAAAAAGTGACCTTGATAAAAGCAATTTTGAATGTCTTCAAACCGAGGCTGACTTGAAATATGCAGGAGCTTTGGATGTCGTTATTTCAGCAAAGTGGCAATTTCTCCTTGGTGTTCAACATGCTTCTCCACCTTCACAGCCTGGTAGAGATTGAAAACAACAAAAGTAAACTATCTAAGTTACATTACATGATTTTGTTTTAAACAACAAAATTGTCTGGAACATCAAGCTATTATATCATCTTCTGGTCCAACTCCTGAAAATCTCTAAGATGTGGCATGCGCCAATGCAAAAAACAAATATATAAGTTGCAATAACATATTACCTTGCCAAGGGTATTTGCTGAGAATGGGGCAATTACCATAATGTCCGCCAATTGAACCTTAATATGAATCACTAGAAGTGACAAAAGGAAACCACGTCGAGTAGCTTGTTAAATTATATGAAAATGTGAGTTCCTGTATATTATGACTACATGTTATAAGAAGTTTGCATCTCATTTTAGCACCCAAACACACCAGTCGCGGCGTCCATTTCAGCGTCCAAATTGTCCCATTTTAGCTTGCACCTCAAGGCCAAAGCACGCCCATTTCAATCCCATTTCATCACCCAAACCCACGCATTTCAGCACCCAAATGCATCCACTTTAGCCCCCATATCAGCACCCAAACGCATGTATCTCAACCGAGGCCCCAAATCCGCAAGTAATCAATCTTCTGTAAGAAGAAGAATTATGGTGCACGTTGTTTTATCAAGAACTTTTTCTCCTTTGTTTGTCGAGTTCCAAATAAACCTACAAAATGCAGTTGTGAAAAGAGATGTTATCCAAAAAGCAAGTAGGTGTAACCTTGTATGCATATAATCATACTTACGCTTGGATCCTATATTATTTAGCTATATGCCTTTGTTTCGAACAGTAGTGTCAACATTCTTGGTAGCTGTACATCTATGAAACAACCTTCCCTTTTCACATTCTTATATCCATACTTGATTTAAAAAAAGAGTAAGAAGTGGTTTAAACTGAGTAGTAAAGGATAACAATTATTAATGCATTGTAACAATATTTATTATCTACAGAGAACGTGTTCGAATACATAAATGTGTACATGTATTTCGAACCTCAAATTTACTGCATCGTGTAACTAAACAGTGACCACATCCAAAATATAATATATTCAGATGACTAACGGATAACTAAAAGTATAAAGTAGTTATGAAACGCTCACCTGTTTCAAAGTCAATGTGTTCGCTTTCGGAGATCAGGACCCATTTCATCGGCCAAACCCACCCAAACATGCCCGTTGCAGTCCCTTTCAACACCCACTGCAGCCCCCATATAAGCACCCAAACGGCTGCATATGTACCCATGCCAGCCCCTATTTCAGCGCAGAATCCCACACCCATTTCACTTCTCAAACTGACCCATTTTACCGTCCACTTCAGCCCCCCAAACACACCCAATTCCGGCCCATTCCATCATCAAAACTCACCGATTTCAGGGCCCAACTATACCCACTTAAGGGCCCACTTCAGCACCTTAAATGCACTAATTTTGGTCCTCACTTCAACCACAATCCCTTACCTATTTTGACCATAATGATCCTCGTAAGAATGTTAGTTTAGTTTTCAAAATTACGATCATCGATAGTTTGGTTAGTTCTCAATTACCTTGGCCTAGAGAACGCGTTTCTGCCCATGCAACCGGTGCAACTATTTTGTAAGCCATTGCTAATACCTATAACAACAAATTGTTGAAAATTAGTATAGGTTTTAAACCAAACATTAGCTACATACTGCATTGACCATCATATTACGCTTAAAAACCCAACTCCAATTTGCTACATGATTATTTCTTGACATCAGCCCTTAAGAAAACTCCAATTCTGAAACTTAGACGTTAAAGTATTCAAATTTGAAATAGCTTATTACTGAATAAGTCATATGCTCAACTAAGCAATCTCATAAGCCGAAAAAAGTGAGCTTATGAGCTTTACACAAATCAAATAGGAAAATAAGCTAATCCAAACACACCGTATGTAACACGTTATAGACTGGACCTTATTTACAGTCCAATAAATACAGAAAACTACATTGGTTGATTATCGATTAAAGAACATTAAATATGCGTAAGAGAATGGAGAAACATAATGTTCCTTTTGTTAAAGCAAGCAATTAATTTTTATACATCTTTTTAGGTTTCCTTGCCAATTAATAGACTTTCTTTTTTATTTACTAATAAAGTAAACTAAAGTAAATTACAATTCTATACTTTGCTTACCTTATGCAAGTTAAAACCTGAAACTTGAATATGTACCACTACATTCGTCGCAAGTCCATTACTGAGGGACCTAAAACAAATGATGAACACGCAGTCATTATTTAGTTTTTTTCCCTAAATACAAATAAGTGTCAACTTTAATGCAGATTATACTAATAGTCAAATACATTGACTGATAATTTAAATGATACCGACATAATTTAACACATGTTGCAATGAAATCAGGACACCATTATCACCTTTATTGCATTAAAGAATACCATGTATCGCAAACCATTTTGGTTTTGTAACAAAAATAAACGTCTGAATTTTCATCATTAGAGAAAAAGATGTATTTGGATTTAGGTAGCATCATAACCTAACGCTAGTAGGTACCTGTCCAGGCAAGCGATTAATTTCAGCTTCTAAATGCATTTTCTCTTTGTCAAAATTCAGGACAACCTCAAGTGAGGACACGCCTTCATTATAGAAGCTGCAAATGACGCTAATGATCCTGAAGCAAATGCACTAACATTATCATTGTTTTTCAATCTTTCAGAAAATACTAATTACTTTTATTCCCCAAATCATTACTACTGAAAATACTAATTACATTTATCCACACATGATCGATTTCTGTATCATGGATTGTCAAATTACTCGTTTACACACATTACCCGACCAAAACGACTATTTTTTTTTATCTCTAAAATTAATTTTGGGATAAACACACAGAGTGGCAAAAGTACAATAAAGCTACTGTGGAAGTGACAAAAGGAAACCACGTAGAGTAGCTTACATTGTGTCGGATCCATCTCGATGAGCAATTAGGGTCCTCCCTTAACAGTATGTAGACTGAGTCATCTGGCCTTGTTTATAGAATCCAGGTTCTTGAGCTACATTATATGTAGCACAAACAATTCGCATGATCCCCTTCTAGTACCCTATCTTGAGCAGGAAAGTGTTCAGTAGGAAAAGACTGGAAGAAATGGGATTCGAACCCATGCATGATGCAATCTTTTTTGTATGTCGAGGGTCTATCAACCATGTGAACCTTTAGTGATCAGGACATGAAACTATTAGGAAACCGGCTAGCCAGGTTACGACAATGTTTAAAACTTGTTATGTCTTAATATGTGAACGAACTCGTGTACATGTCGGTGAAACTCCTTTTGCACGGCCATATGCACGGTCTTGACCGGCTGGAATCTTGCAAGATCACGACTGCATTTACAGAACAGACATCAAGGGAATTTTCAAAACCACTCATATAAAAGGTGTATTACCATAACGTAACAGTTGAAAGTGCTTCTAAGTATCTGAAACGTGTTACCTTCTGCCGGGCGCGGCTGTTGGTTGATTGTTTGTTCTTGTGCCCGGAAAACAGTAGCAGAAATGGTTTCACAAAATTCTTGCTGGGTCTCGCATTCCCGTCCTTCTATGCTGTGTGACATTGTAATGTTGGGTACCAACACATCCTTGTGGATCACTCCAGCCCCAAAATCCAACGCGACTGGTCCCTTTCCTATATGCGTATACACAGCAGCGACACACGCCTTTTAGATACATGGTTATTAAGAATACGTACAATGGATGAATGTATTATGAAAAGCATTAAAATCCTAACCTAGTAATGAGGATGATGAACTGACCTGAGCATCCAACATCCAAGTCCTGTTCGCCTCTCAAAATTTTTCGTCAACCAAGTACGGAAAGGTTATGCAAGTCTACTACGTTTCTCATGCGATTGCTATTAATGCTCCAGTTGCAGGTATTCCAGCTCACGCTACACCTCGACTTATAGTAAAGTGCTTCAGAGGCAAATACCTAAACATCTTCATCATTCATAAGCACAACTTTTGCAACTACATTACCTAGAAACCCAAATCAAGTAATTAGTCTCGCCTAACACCAAATATCACATAAATAAATAACAACTTATATAACTTCACTTTCAATACCCTATACATCTTAAAATCAGCTAAAAGCTTTGTACTTTAGCACGAACAAACATTTTTTCATCCACGTAAACAACCTAAACAACGATATAACACAAAAGCTACTTTTAATTCTCAATGACTGTACAATTACGCAAATATAACGATATCACTCCATCTTACCTGCCTAATCAGTTCCGTCAAAACACTCAGAAAATCATCATTTAGCCGCGACTTCGTAAAGCTTTTAGATCCGGCCCAACATGTAACATCTTCATCCTAAACTCCACAAATCCCTATAATAAATGACATCTAATCAAATTTATAAAATAATAATAATAATTAAAAAAAAAAAAAGGCAACCAATTCACGAACCAAGATCCATACCTCATTAAGTTTTCACCATCTCATACCTCATAAGTTTGAGTAGACAACAAAACAAAACAAAAAATATTATCAACAAAAGGATCATAATATCAAAAAGATAATAGTCATTAAACATGATATATTTATCTCTTACCATTTCTAAGAACAATTGAATTGAACTGCAATTCTGATAATCAAACCCAATGCGTACTGAAAAAGAAAAAAAAAACAATACCAGTATACATGAATTACAAAGATAAATAAATGAATAAATAAATAAAAACTAAACTAAACTTACAATTCAACAAAAATGTAAAACCTCATAATCAGAACTTTAGGGTTTATAAGTTACTTGCATCAGCAAACCGTAATTATATTTGGATCTTGATCAAAAGACCACCCAATCGATTTGTAACACGAAGGGGAAAAAAAAGTGGTAAACAGATCTATGAATAATTAGCGAGTGTGTGTTTTTGTGTTTTTAGAGAGAGAGAGGAGTGTTTTTAGAGAGAGGAAGATGGCAGTGTTATCCGGAAGATTCTAAGAGAAGCGTATTTTTTTTTAAAAGAGGTGCATAACGGAACGGGATGTACTGTTGCTAAGGCACTGTAGCACCCATTCCTCATTAGTAAATCGACCAATGACAGCATGTTACGTGGACCATTAAAGTTTAACTAACATGGACCAACCAATAAGGTCACATATTTGATTGATAATTATCCCGTAATAAAAAGGCTTTGTACCCCGTTTACAAATGGGTTTTAGAATATAGATAATTCGAGAAAGAATCATGGTTATGTTATGGACATCCACGTACTCCGACGACTCCTTCACACCCAATAATAGATATATTTACTATCTTCAAACACAAAGTTTCAATTTCATGCGGTTTAAGTGTTTGGCAAGCAGCACATATATTTATCTTTTCTTTCGAAATATATTCTTTTTTAACGTTCCATGAAGTAGCATGAGCGTTGAACATTTAAAGGATGTTTTACACATTATGATTATACCTACAACTACTTTATCAAACATTTTTACAAAACAAAACACATGTTGTTTACAACTATTAATTGTTTGTACCACGATCGCTACTTTTGCCAAACACACCCGCTATCTTACATACAATATTGTCCCTTAAATAACGCATAAGATGAATGTTTAGAAATATGTTGCTGACAATGTAGGCGATATAGTTAATCTCGAGAAAATAGTCTAAAACACATATGTCATTATCTTTTACTGCTGCCGACAACGAACAACACAACTTTTAGGTGGTGGGGCAGTGAACCTTAATTTATATAGCGCAAATCACAACATGCATATATAAGATATGGTTGCTTAATCTTACTGTAAGAAGACATTCTGATTCGTATTAATCAAAACTTTTTGCAATAATATCATTTTTTTTTTTTTTTTTTTTTTTTTTTTTTTTTCATGTAGAGATGAAGCCTTGTAACACAAGTGTAAATGATTAAATCAGTAACTTGTGACACATAATCAATGTTGCAAAAATCGTGAATCGATAGTCGGGCGGTCGATCACCCTGCAGCCTGTAATCGGTCAAGGCGGTGATTAATCGGTTTGGCATTTCCTGCATGTTTTGGGAATTTCTGGAGAGCAAACTAAAGATCTTAACTGATTCCAAGCCATCTATGTTTACAAACCTCAATAAAAGGCTTCAATTCTGATTATGAGGCCCATTTTACGTTATAAGTGAAATAAACGATCCCTTATATTTTTTAAAAATTGACCGATTTGGCCGATTTTTTGCCGATTCGGCCGATTTTTGCCCGATTCGGCCGATTTTTGACCGATTTTTTCTGATTTTTTTGGTTATGCCGATTTTTTCACCGATTTTTGAAAATCGACAAGGTGCATCACCGATTAGCGATTAATCGGCGATTAATCGGCTGATTCGGCCGATTTTTGCAACATTGCACATAATACATATAGGCGTGTTTGTTATTGCGTTTTCAAACTGATTATTTGATTATTGCATTTTGAAAACACAAATAAGCTAAATTTAGTGTTTGGCAAAAAAAAGTTGAAAAGTGGTTATTTGCGATTTGAGGAATCTATGACTGCCTTTTGAAAAAGTAAGTGGAGAAGTGCAGTTGGGAAACACACTTTTGTAAACGCACTTTTGGAAACTCACTTTTAAATAGGCAATAACAAACAGGGTCAGAGGGTTTGTACACAACCTACCCCTCTCACCCTGATAATATCTTATTGACAGTATAAGATAATTTTTAATATTGTTTTGTTCCGTATAATGTGTCTTTTACTATTTTGACTGTATGGTTTCTGTTTCGCATTTTTTCAAGCAGTTTTACTCATTTATTAACAGACAGTTTTATAGTTTTCTGCTCTGTATTTTTTGTATTTTAATATTTTTGACTTATCAAATTTTATAATTTATGGTATGCTTTTTTTATGTCGCAGTTTTATAATAAAAGCAAAACTATAAACATAAACAAAAAAAAAAAAAAAAAAAAAAAAAAAAAAATAAAAATAAAATTAAAAATTAACTGATGTATGGAATCGTATAGTAGCTAGTAAAATGTGATCCCTAGCTAGTTAAGTGAATCATATTGAATATCGTGTTCTTTATCCCTTTGTGCTTATATGATTCACGTTATCTTTTCATGATTTATGCAATGAGGAATCAAGACTAAAAAGTAACCGGATTCACAAAAATTGAACTACTCGATATACTCCGTAATATATAGGAGCTTTAGCTAAAAAATGAGTTTACTTCTCATCTATAAATGGTCTAACTAAAAATGAACTACAAACATAATTATTTTGGACCAAATGTATAAAAAAAATGTAAAAAATATTAAGAAAATGAAATTTCGTCGGTGTCATTTATTACCCGAATCGTACCCCATATAGTTCCGTCACTGATTTCAGTTACATATGGGATACGGCAATTCTCTAACACACATATTTTTTACTATGGATGATGTTTTGTTTTATATCGTAGATTCCATATTTTTAGTGGATTCCATCTCAAGTGCATGGCATGTGTCCTATCCCAAACCCACATAAGACTACATTTCGATGGTTTGGACAAAAACAAAAGCGTGGGGTTTTAATCAAGCAGCATCTTGTGATTATGTAGGGTATATTATGGATTGATCATTTGATCTTAATCATAACAATGAGTCATTGGGTATTCCAAAAAATATCTCCTTTAATATCATAATTTTACTATTTGAAAACAAGGATTATATTGTCTGTTTCTTTGCCCTTTGGAGCTGAGAGATAAATGGGGTGGTCCTTAAAAATGTGTCTAGTGAGACAAGTCCAACGAAGTAGTTATATATGTTCGACCACGAGCTAGTGATGGCGATACTCTTCTATGATCAGATTTCAAACTTGCTAACAGCTTATCAACATTAAATTTGAATCATGGAATATCTTTCTATTTGGTTATAATTATATAACGCTAATAAAATTTCTGCCAAGTTCATTATTGCATAGTATTATTGTTGTTGGACAAGTAATTATTTACTTGCTTTCAAAACAATATAGTTGTAATCTATTTTGAAAGGCATTCTTATTAGGGTTGTAATCTAGTCAATATTGCATTGTCTACAAACTATCCATCAATGAGTATGCATCATCCAAACATCTGAAAGCATTAAAGCAATCAATGAGTTTAGAAGCTCCTTTCCTAATTGACCTTATAGTTCTGCGTTATGCCGTTATTTGAATTTTTGTGCGGATCTTATTGTCATATAAATATAGAAGTATCATCAACTATGAAATGACAATGAGCGAAGTGCGTCCCAGCACCCATAATATAGAAAACACAATAACAACCCTTCAGTCATTTCAGTGACGTTTTTATACCAATCGACCCATATAAAGTCTAATTTCGGGCATCACCGTAACATGCAAAGTAGTATACGAAACTGAATGTTCGTAGTAAAATTATTCGAGCTTCCTTTTTTAGATTTATATGTAAAGATAGACAGAAAGGTCGGACCACGACTCCACGCAGGGACGGACCCAGGATTTTTGAGAGGGTGTTGCAGAAGGTTNTTTTTTTTTAATGACCATAAGTATTAAAGTTGCCTGATAAAGAATTTATTAGGTGTGTTGCACGAGCACAGAAAAGACATACTTTTTTAAAAAATTTACACTTTGTGATCTAAAAGTGGGTGTGGCCCGTGCCACACCCGGCTCCCATGTGGGTCCGTCCCTGACTCCACGAGTGATGGTCACTGGTAGCGCAAAAAAAATCCGTAATACGAATTCATTATTTCAATAATCAAATTCATTATTTCAATATTTGGGCTTAGTTATTGGGCTCAGTAGTCACCAAGCTTGGCTACTTAAGTGAAGAACTTAAAGCAATAACTATATGATAGAACTATAGAAGTCATAGTATAATAGTATTATATTACTAGGTATTGATGGGTTTTATTAAAACAAGTAGGTTGGCGTCCGCCACGTTGCGGCCGGGAATTTATTCTAACGTGTTTTAAATTGTAACGCGTTTGTTTGAGATGTGTCTCCGAGACTGAGTGACTAAAAAAAATGCAATTTTTTTCTTTTAGACGCTTTTGTGTATATAAAGCTAACAGAAAATGTTTTCAACAGTATACCTTTAGAGTTATTAGCCAAATATTTATTTTTAAGTATCTACATTGTTATTTGTGTATGTTAAATTTTGGGCCTCAACCAATTAAAGAGTTGGGCTTGTGGGCTCCGAGCAGAATCCAGAAAAAAATTATTTGTTTATGTAATTGCGATGGAATCTTGCGAATATTCTCTCCCCTATAATATATATAGATACTGAAAGTGATATCTTTTTGAAAATAAAAATAGATTAAAAAATCGTTAGAAACAAGTTTTTAAGATTTCTTATTTTATTTTATTTATATTTTAAATAACATTCTATCCGTTACATTTATTTGGGGG
>LBNU01013732.1:99457-120050 GCA_014162995.1 Artemisia annua
AATTTTGTTCTTTTTACTGATACTGAATGTCTTATCCTTTCTCCAGACTTTAAGTTGCCAGATGAAAAATTTGTGCTACTCAAAGTTCCTAGATCTGATAACATATACAGTGATCATATAAAGAACATAGTTCCCAAAAGAGCTTTAACTTGTCTACTTGCAAAGGCCACTTTTGATGAATCTAAACTATGGCATAGGAGACTTGGACATTTGAATTTCAAAACTATAAACAAATTGGTCAAGGGAAATCTTGTAAGAGGATTACTTTCTAAAGTTTTTGAAAATCATGAAACCTGTGTTGCCTGTCAAAAGGGTAAACAACACAGAGTATCTTTTAAGTCCAAAGTTGTTAATACCATTTCAAAGCCTTTACATTTGCTTCATATGGATTTATTTGGACCAGTTTATGTGAATAGTCTGAATAGGAAGCAATATTGGCTTGTTGTCACAGATGATTTTAGCAGATTTACATGGGTATTCTTTCTAGCTTCTAAGGATGAAACCACTGAGATTCTTAAAGAATTCATCACTAGAATAGAAAACCTAGTTAATCATAAAGTTAAGATAATCAGATGTGATAATGGAACTGAATTTAAGAATTATGCAATGAATCAGTTCTGTGTGGGTAAGGGTATTTTAAGACAATACAGTGTTGCTAGAACTCCTCAACAAAATGGTGTTTCAGAGAGGAGAAATAGGACATTGATTGAGGCTGCTAGGACTATGTTGTCAGATTCTAAGTTACCTATACCTTTTTGGGCTGAAGCAGTGAACACTGCCTGCTTTGTTCAAAATAGGAGTAAGGTAGTTAAGCCTCACAATAAGACCCCTTATGAACTATTCCATGGTAAAAAGCCAATGATAGCTTTCTTTAGACCATTTGGGTGTCCTATTACCATCTTAAATACCAAAGACCAGTTAGGCAAGTTTGATGAGAAGGCTGATGAAGGTTACTTTATTGGGTACTCTATAAATAGTAAAGCTTTCAGGGTATTCAACAAGAGAACTAGATTTGTAGAGGAGAATTTGCATATTAAGTTTGATGAGAATAAACCTAATACTGCAAAGACAGAACCTGAGTGGTTGTTTAATATTGATATGCTGACCAAAACCATGAATTATGAGCCAGTGATTGCAGGTGTAGATACTAACCATGATGCAGGTACAAAAGAAACTGTTTCTGCAGCTAAAGATGCAAAGAAGTCCACACCTCAAGAGGAGTTTGTTCTGGTTAATAAATGGAAGATTGGTTCTACTTCTACTCACACTCAGGAGACTCCCAGCTCACAAGATGATCCTTCTCTCAAGGGAGATGGAGAGGGTAGTATGCAATCATCTAGTGAAGCTCAAGTGATTGATAATAGTGTCAACAAGGAAACTGCTCCCAGCAGCAGTTTATCTGATTCTGCTGCTAAAGCTGCAGACAACTCTGCTACTAAACATGCAGGCAACTCTGCTGCTGAGCAAACTGCTTCTCCAGAGATACTTAAGTTTCCTTCAATGGGCACACAAGGCATATCCTTGGTTGATGAACACACTCAAGATGATCCAGAGATGCCTGGATTGACAGAAATCTATGAAGATACAGATGATGAAGCTCTTGAAGGTGAAATTTTTGGTGCTCAGACTGACTTCAACAACTTGGAACTCAATATTCCTGTCAGTCCTACAAAGACAACCAGAATTCATATAAATTGACAAGTTTTTTATGAGTTATATGGGAGAACTAACATTCTTTTTGGGATTACAAGTGAAACAAAAGGAAGATGGCATATTTATTCACCAAGTGAAATATGTGGCTGATATTTTAAAGAAGTTTGGATTCACAGATGCCAAGCTTGCAAAGACTACTATGGAGAAAGACAAACCATTGCTCAAAGATGAAGAAGGCAGAGATGTGGATGTTCATGTGTACAGATCAATGATTGGTTCATTGATGTATCTTACAGCATCAAGACCAGATATTATGTTCTCTGTTTGTGCATGTGCAAGATTTCAAGTTACTCCCAAAGAATCACATCTAAATGCAGTCAAGAGAATCTTTAGATACTTAAAGCATCAACCAAAATTGGGGCTTTGGTATCCTAAGAATTTACCTTTTGAGTTAGAGGCTTACTCTGACAGTGATTATGCTGGGTGTTGCTTGGATAGAAAATCCACAACAGGAGGATGTCAAAATCTTGGAAATAGGCTGGTGTCATGGCAATGCAAGAAACAAACTGTGGTGGCAAATTCTTCAACAGAAGTTGAGTATGTAGCTGCTTCTAGTTGCTGTGGTCAAGTGTTTTGGATGCAAAATCAATTTTTGGACTATGGGTACAACTTTTTGAACACCAAAATTCATATAGACAATAACAGTACTTTGTGCATAGTTAAAAATCCTGTTTTTCACTCTAAAACAAAACATATTGAGATAAGACATCATTTTATTAGAGATTGCTATGAAAAGAAGTTGATTCAAATTGTTAAAGTTCATACTGATCANAATATATTTAATGAGATGTGTCATTTACTATAGGATGAGTATATCCATTTATTTCCTCTGTATACTATAAGTATCTTCGACATACTTATGCATACGTATCGTACTTATCGCAGCATTACGCAATTTTTTTTTTCTCTACGTAATCTCATCATTTGTCTCGAGCGTGGACACTTGTTTTAGTCTTTCTAAACAGCTTTTAAAAGTAAGTGACATAGTACTAGCGTAACTGAGCCGAGTGTTTTAAAGTTCATTGAACCTCGGGTGAATATAGACTGATCACCTATATTCAGCCAGGGACAGTGGGACATAGCCTGATCACCTATGTCCGACTCAGAGGTGAACCTTGCGATACTGGGAACAATTATAATAGAATTTTGTCCGGTTGAATTTTTGATTACGAGAATGATAAAATTTATGTGTGTGTACATAAGCATACATGACATGTACACTAACATCTGCACACAACATGATAGCAATCACAACACACTGGCATCACAATACTTCACAAGTCGTAGTACTCTTGGTATCGCTATATCTTTCCGCTCATATGGAATACTTGCTCGTCGCCGGCTAACCATGTTTTGCATCGAGGCGTATTAGACCCGATTGGTCACAGTTTGAATTCGAGTTGCCTACTTTAACTCGCTTGATGTNCATCTGCACACAACATGATAGCAATCACAACACACTGGCATCACAATACTTCACAAGTCGTAGTACTCTTGGTATCGCTATATCTTTCCGCTCATATGGAATACTTGCTCGTCGCCGGCTAACCATGTTTTGCATCGAGGCGTATTAGACCCGATTGGTCACAGTTTGAATTCGAGTTGCCTACTTTAACTCGCTTGATGTTGTGATAAACTCAAACTCATTTGAGTTTATTGGAGTGTTTCGGCTACGTTTGAATTTGGATTGCTTATTTATTTGAACCTTGCTTTGTTTGCGGTCTTTGTTACAGTCACCTCTACCCTAAACCCTATGCTCAGTCAATTTGGTTCATCCCTCTCGATAGATGTTGTTCCTTCCGCGTGAAGTAGAATGTATATTACTTGGTCAACCAATAGATTGCTAGTAGCAATCAACATCCTCCTTCAGAGTCATATTCTGAACTTGCTATACCTTCCACTCAGCGGAGATTCTATGACCAACAGAAACCGTAAGACCTTAGGGAGTATCCTGAACGGCGTTCTTTGTAACAGCCACCAAAACATTCACTCGTATCTCGGATACCAGTTATTCTTGCTACCCTCTTATAATATAATAAATCGTATCACTAACACCATACAAACTGTTTTCGATGATCCTACAGACCATTTTGCGGTCACTCTACAAACGTTTTGCTGCTAGTTCATGAAGTCAAAACTTTACTACGGAGTACTATTTTGTAAATAGCGAATTGTTCCCGTTGTTCTATAAACTGTTTTACAACTTATTTCACAAACAATTTTATAAACCGGGTTTCTGTCCTGCTACAATATTATGAATCGAACTACAGTTTTGCTAATATAATGCAAATGATAAACTGATTTCTTATTACTCTATAAACTGTTTTACCAACCGTTTTATAAACTGTTCTGCAATCACCCTATGAACTATTTACTCATTTTGGTGCGTTAAAAGTTTCTAGTCAAACTACATCAAATTTTTGCATAGCAAGGAGTGATTAAATGTTAACTTTTGCGAAATCATCTGATACATATCGTGTCTAAGGGCTGCTTTTACTAAGAATACGAGTCTCTTGAATTCGCATCAGTTTACCCAATTGCAAATTTTCAGCAAAGAATTTTGTAGTACTCTCTCACTGACAAAGATGAGTATTTACCACCTAGTAAGACTCAAATCAGTTGTGAGTACCAACATCTTTCCAATACACCATTTTATCGGATAACATAAATTGAAATCCGGGACGGATTTCGCGTTAAGGAGGGTAGACTGTAACCACCCGTAATTTTCCAGAATAATTTTAAATAATAAATTACACTTATTATTTCCTAAGTTCAATTTTGTGACCCCTCCGAACTTATTTAAATTGAAAACGAGGAGTTATCTCGTGAAACGTGAAAGCTCACACACAGCACGTACCGGCACAATCGCACACCTATCATACGTTTTACGTGATGATTTTTTTTTATTTTATTTACCAAACATTAGACACGTTTATACCCGTTTTCAACAGAAAAATCATTTGGAACGCAATGTTATCATTTGCGTGTCTTAATTTGATCACTATCAAGCCTAAACTAGTCCCGAACCTTAATTCTTCAAAAGATAACAAAAATTTCAGTTGTGGTCTCGGGCATAAATTACATCAGCCACCCGCTACTTTTAAGAGTTGATATTTAATTTTAATACTTTTATAAATATAGTAGTGATTTAGGGCTTTGTTATATATACCCACTTATATCCATTCTCTTCATCTATTTAACCCTAAACCTAAAACTATATCTCCCTCATCCTCTCTATCTCCCTACCGCCAGCTCCAGGTTGCTACCACCACGACACCGCCACTCCACCACCAAAAATAACACCACACCATCCTTTGTTTCATGATGTAGAAGACGGATCCACATCACAAACACTCTGAAACACTCTTCCACCATCGAGTACGCGCCACCATATATCCTTGAAGATCCGAAGGGAATAAAGACGACTTAGAGTTTGTTCGGGGTTTGGTAGCCGTGACTTGCCTGCATCTCGTCATCTCCTATTTTTTTTTCTCAGCTTCTGGTATGACAAAAACTTGAACTAGTTTTATTAATCTTTGATTTCAAAACTGAATATAAATTGATGGGTATGTTTTCGTGGATTGGAAATGGATTAAAAATAGATTAAAATGGGTGTATGTTTGCTCAATTTGATAATGAAACCGAAAGGGTGTCTGCTTGGTTTTTTTGTTTGATTTGACAACACCCACATAGGGTGTGCATACTTTGGTTGCTTGGCTACTGTTAACACAAGACCACAAGGGTGGTCCTTGTCCTTGCTCTCGGCTCAGCCACACCCACGAAGGGTGTTGGGTTTTCGTTGTTGTTGTTCTTGGTCCTCGGTCACAAGAAGAAACCCACGTAGGGTTCGGATCGTGACACAATTCGGGTCACGGATTGTTTGGTTTTGCTTGGAGTAATTGGTAATCCTGGGATTAGTTTGGTGTTCTTGGTCTTTTCTCTTAATCGACCCACTTCTAAACATTTTGTAAGGATTCCTTTAAACTCAAATCTTGTGTTTTTATTAGTTGCCATGTTGCTAACCCTGAAAATATTTAAGAATTATTTGTTAAGCTTTTGAAGGTTACATATTTATTTTCCTGATGTTATATGGATCGGACTAGTTACAACAAGTAAATAATTTTGTTGTTTTGCCCTTGGATTTCGTTTCACAACAATAAACACCAGGGGGTGCTAATTTCCCAGCCTACATAGGGTGCGTTTGTTTGTTTGACTATTGGGCCGAGCCCAATATTAACAAGGATACGTTTAGTTTTGATTATGGGTAACAGCACATTTAAAACAAGTATAACAAGTTTCATTCTATAAAATACTGAATGGGTATTTAATTATTTACGATCATCGAAACAATTGACTAACACCTCTACTTGTTTTGACATATAATGGACTAAATGTATATCAAACTTGAATTACTTGGACAAATTAACGAATATATATATTGACACATAACGTTAGACATTTGACTATACATTGAATTGCATTGGATAATTGGACATTTTGGACTAGAGACGAATGTAATATATTAAACTCGGACGAATTTAATATGTTAGACTCGTAACGGACCTAAATATTCAATTAACATCACTAAAATAATGGCAAATGGTAAAAGTCGATAACTAATAAATTTTCTAAAAAGTGACACTAATTATTATTACAAATTATTCTCATTAAAGACTTATTAGGAAGTTGTTGAGAAATTGAGTTTTATTAAGTCTATTGACTTGGAAATGTTGTATAAACGGACGCATCATGCTGAAATTTATAAAACTTTCTAAACTTGTATCTTTATAAAACCCGACAATAAGCAAAACTCATAGTTTTATTGACTTGTAAAACCTTATTATGAGATACACTAATTTAAGTTTTCATATGAAACTCAAATTACTTTTCCAAACTTTATTGATTATTCTTAAACCATTTGGGATTGTGGAGTAAATATCGACACTCACCTATTGACTTATTTTCTTGACATATTTCTTTATCGTTATTTTTTTGACTTCTGTTCGTCATTTATTACTCGGCTCAAGTCCTCGTCGGTACTTTTCTCTACTATGTCGTTATCTATTCCTCTTCGACGTGTGTGTACTTGAGACATCGTCAATAAGTCTTGACTATTCTTTTATTACTTCCTTTGTAATATATTGGAATATATTATACTTTGGCGTGAGTTGAATGTCATGTCTATGTTTTCTTGCCACCACACGAAACGTTGAAACTAAACTTTTCTTACGAACAATGATGCTAAACTTTTTACAAATTTTGAAACGAGTAATCCACGAAAACTAAGACGCTTGTCTTTTGAAAACTCTTTTACTTTACGAGACGTATTCTGAGATGACTATGTATATTAGGTTGTGCCGATTCTGTACCGTTCTATATCTCTTGATACCGTTGTGATCTGCTCAAGATGCCAGTAGTGTCAGTTGTGATATTTTGCATTGCTTCATATTGAGGTGAGTTCATACCCCCTGTTTTACTCTTTTTACAACTGTTTTGGGGGAGGATACATGCTCGTTTTATTAAATTCAGTATTTGAGTTACTTAAACAATGAATTGTTTACTCGATGACTTTATGTGCTTGCTAAATTACTTGTTCGGTTATTCAACCGCATGACTTGATTTATCGTTACAAACTAAATTATTTTATTTTGGACACAAGCGTTTAAATCACATACGTGAATTTATAGCCCCATTCTTTACTTACTTGTTTACAAACTATGGGGTGAAAATATGCAAAACGTTTCCTGGCCCACTATACTGTTGTTATTTTCCTAAAACTATTGCGCAGTTAGCCTAAGCCCCTGAACCCACTGTTTTGCCCACCTTCATGAGCCGTTAATTCCTGTTGGGAAGCGCGATTGATATAGATAGATCTATCGGGGGTAACTCCCCCCGTTCGGTTGGCCAGACGGGTCAATGCGGGCGTATACCAAGTCGAATTACGAGTGTATTGGGTTAAACACTCGCTATGGGCCCCTGATTATTATTTATGTGCTATATTGTAGCGCACTGAACTGTTGAGCTTCGGTTGCATGAACTTAGTGCTAGCGTGATAGACTGTTATTTTGTGTGACATTATATTCGTTGTAATGATCACAGACTCTGCCTATGGTCCAACTAAATGCTAAATACTTATGGTCTACCTTACTGATATTTTTTCATGACGATGTGAGTAAAGCAGTAGTCACTAAAACTGAACTTGATTTGTATGTGAAAGGTTATTCACACTCGAAAACCTTGTGGTCCACATTACTATATTTACTTGAAAGTAAACTATATTTTCATGACATTGTGAGCGACACAATGGTCACAAAACTTTCTATTGAAACTCACATTACTTTTACTCAACATTGTTATTTATACAAACCTATGAACTCACCAACCTCGTGTTGACATTTTAGCATGTATTTTCAGGTTTAAAGCGATAGCTTACTGTTGGAGGTTTTGGCAGGGCATGGCATGGTCATAGGTGACTCTGATGTATTTGGGACCGCCTTATTTCTTTTATGGGCTTATATTTCAACACTGTTTTTGGAACATTGTAAACGAAATCCTTTTGAATATGAAATTTCTATTAAACGGTTGAGGTAAAACCGTTCTTTGTACTTTGTGTTGTGATACCAATTTAGTAGCACCCAAACATGTATGCTTCCGCTAAACCAGATTTTGGGGGTGTTACACAAAGTTACACCACTTTTACCTTCTATGGTGGAACTTGTGCAAAACAATCAGGATGAAGGATCGGAAAATCCCACTGAATCCCAACACACATCCACTTTTGAAGATTCAAATGAGGTTTCATCCCCTAACACTGAAAAGACCCAAACACATAGGACAACCTCAAAGGGCACTGAGCATTCTCAGGCTAGTGTCAGGATGGAAAAACAACATGAGACTGTCTTAGGTGATGGAGAAGGCAGATTGGAAAGGGCTGACACTACTGCTACTAGCTTAGAAGCAGAGCAGGACAGTGCTAACATCAATAAGACCCAATCCAAGGCAACATCTAGTGATAAAGGTTCTTCTGAACCTGAATCCAGTGATGGAAACCCTAGCCAAATGGAAAATATAGGGGGTTTAGGTGATCAAACTAGGTTTGATACTGAGCAAAAGTCCAATGATTCACCTCTCAGGGAAGGTCACACATCCCGAAGTGATAAGGATAGGTCAGTGACTAAGGAATTGATGGATGATACTGTACAAAATGACAATGTCCATGATTCACCTCTCGGACCAGGTAATACAGGTCGAAGTGATGAGACTAGAATGAAACAAATTCAGGAATTGATGGGTAAATGTACCACTTTGGAAACCAGATGCACCAAGTTGGAGGTTACTGTTTCTGCACAAGCCAAGCTAATCACTAAAATGCAGAAACAGATGAAGCTGCTGTTGCATTTGAAGAAATCAAGATCTTCAACCTTCAAGCTATTTAAGAAAGTGGGACCTTCAAAGCACATTGGATCTCCTTCTCTACCTACAGATATGGAGGTGGATGCTTCCAAACAAGGGATGAATGATTTGGAGAAAATAGGGGAGGATAAAATTTTGGAAGAAAATGTTGCTGATGATGGTCTAGTATTGGGTGATGATATGGAGATTGACAGTGGTGGTGATGGTGAAAATGTTGAAAACTATGTGGTTGCTGACAGAGAAGGGCATGAGGTTGTATTAGAGAAAGTTATGGAAACTTCATAGTCAGTAGTAGACAAACTCAAAAATTTGGAACCTGAACAACTTGTGAAGGCTACAGAGTTGATAAGTGGGGCTTTAAAGGCTTTTGGTGATACTTTGAAAGACTCTGCTACTGAATCTGCTGCTGGTAACTCTGATGCTCCAGAATCTGCTGCTCCAAGTGTTGATAACTCTGCTGCTCATGAAACTACTGCTGCAGAAATTATTGCTGATCCTGCTGCTAGTGCAAAAGGTGACTCTGCTGATGCACAGGGATCTGCTGCTGGTTCTAGTGACAAAGCTGCTGCTGAGGCAATGGTGATGCTCAGTAAGAAGGAATTAGCAGAGCAATCATCTCAACAACAACAACAACCATCATCTCAATCACAACAACAACCACCTAAACCAATTCAATCACCACAACCAACATCATTCTCACAACCAATTCATGTTTCTAAGTTTCCAACAAAGGGGGTGTCTATCAGAGAACCTTCTGTCCCTATCAAGAAAGCTAAGTATATTGCTTCAAGTTCTGACAAAGGTAAAGGAAAGATGGAAGAGAAACCTGAGGTTGATTCAACTGATGAAGAAGTGGATTATTCTCAAATTCCACCTGAATTTTGGCCTAAGGACAAGCTTGAGAAACTTGATAGAGAAGAAGCTTTAAAACTTCAACAACAAGAATACATAGAGCTTGAGGAAGCTGAAAAAGTTGCAAATGATCTTAAAGCTTATGAAGCATGGGAGGATGTGTTGATTAAGAATGAGGTTGACATTGAGTTTAGTAAGCTGGTGAAGATTGAGGAGCAAGAAGTTCCTACTTTTGATGTCAAAGCTTGGTTAAACACAGTCACTAACAAGAAGAGGAAGGAAGTTGCTGCTGCTAGAAAGAAGAAAAAGATTCTCAAAGGGCCAACACCTTTACAGCAAAGAAGAAATAAGGAGAAATATCTTAACAAAGTTAAGAAATTTAAAATGGCTGTTCTAAGGGAAAAGACTGACTCTCAAATTGATGAAATGTATCACCATGCCAAAACTGAATTTGATAGGATCATTGCTATAGGTTCTAAAGAAGATGAAGAGATTATAGTTGAAATAAACAGAAAACGCAGAGGTGATAAGTCTACTAGTGAGCCTAAGAAGATTAAAGAGGTTGAGAGTGCTGCTAAGCCTAATGATGCAGAGCAAGAGAAGAATACATCTGACATCAAACCTGTTCTCTCTGATGAAAGCAAGAAGAGAGGAACTATTCAGAAAACATTTGCAAGGAAAAAGAGAAAGGTTGATGGTGCTAGTGGTTCTGGACTGAATAAGGGTGAAAGTACTAGAGATGAGGCTGACAGGCAAAGAGTGATGACTCTTACATGTCTTTCATTACACAAAGAACCAGATCTCTTAAATCCTACACCTCTAGATGTTAAACATCCTATTGTATCATACATAGTGGGACTTAGGGATTATGGAAGCAAGAAAAGAATTATGTGGGCTTTTGAAAGAACTAATGGTACATGGACTCACTTTCTATCATTTGAGCACATGATGTACCATATGGATAGAAGTGATGTATGTGATCTCTGGAGGCTTTATAAAGAGAAGTATGGAGCAGCAAGACCAGAAGATGGAAATGAATTGATAAACTATTACAGGTTAAAGCTTATGTTTGAACCTAATGATGGTGATCTTGAATGGAAAGCACTCAAGTCTGGAAATGTTCAAAAATGGTATTTGTATCAGTCTTGTGGTGTTCATTCTTTGACAGTTGGAGGGACAGTCATCTTTATGCTTGCTGAGAAGACTTATCCAGTGCTTAACAATCACACAGCAATCATTTTCCAGATGTTGAAGCCTAAGATACTTCAGTTGCAGTATGAGTTTGATGAACAGGCTTACAACTTAGTCACCAAATATGAAAAGGTTCTTGTTGACAGTGGTGAAGTAAAGGTGTAAGTGTTTGGAAGCATCCTCTTGGTGGTTATTCGTGCTTATAAGAAACTTGATGATTTAGGAGGTAAATATCAAGTTTAGGGGAGGATTTTTAGGTTTTAAGTAACTCTGCTTCTAATAATATCAATCTGCTGCTGACTGACTCTGCTGCTGGAATTGTGACTCTGCTGCTCATATTGAAGAACTCTGCTGCTCAGAGTTAATTATAGTATTGAGTCATATATTTATGTTAATGATTGTATTAAATATTCTATAGGTTTAGAATATCGTTTGTGTGTGTAAGAAGTCTTTGTAAACCGTGTAGGGTTCCTTGTCTATAAAAGGAGATCCCTAGGGTTAGAGAATGTACGTGTGTTAGAAAAGTCGAATTCACTTCAAGGTTGTAAAACCCTAGCATTATAAGAGTGCTCGTATAATTAATATATTGAAGTGTTTAGTGTGATATTCATTGTTCTTGTGTTCATCTTAAGTTATATAATATATTCCGCATATTATATAAGTTTCTATTCAAGTCAGCTTCTATACTAGATCGTTTGCTCAACTGGGATCAACACTTATGCCCAAATTTGCTTCCATGATTAAGAACTTGATAAGTAACAAAGATAAATTGTTTGAATTGGCAAGAACTTGATAAGTAACAAAGATAAATTGTTTGAAAGGCTTGTCATCTACCGATCGAGCTTTAGCACAAAGCCTACTGGGCCTTGAAGCATGCTAACTTTGACCTTAAGATAGCGGGTGATCATTGTAAAGTTCAACTCAATGAATTTAATGAACTTCGTGATCAAGCATACGAGAACTTTTTGATCTACAAAGAAAAGACAAAGAAGATTCATGACTCCAAGATTAAGAACCGCGTTTTCAACATTGGTGATCAAGTCCTTCTTTTCAATTCTTGATTAAAGTTATTCTCGGGAAAACTTAAAACCCGTTGGACAGGACCATTCACCGTTGCCAAAGTTTTTCCTTATGGTACCGTCGAGTTATCTCAAACTGACGGACCGAACTTCAAGGTAAACGGTCATAGGTTGAAGCATTACTTTGGAGGGGACATACCACCCATGGTTGTCCCGGATCTCCACACTTTCCCCATGGACCAATAAATACGGGGTCGAGTAAAGCTAGTGACTCGGTTAACAAAAAAATTAGCACCACATGGGTAACAACCTACGTTTCTGTCTTCTTCCTATTTTCTAACACTACGTGTGGGGGAATTCCTTTGTTGTGCTTTGTTTGTGTGTTGTTTGCTCTTGTTTTCAGGTTTCCCTTGGATCGTGATGATTGACGCGCCTGTTTTCAATCCAGCCACCCAATATCCTATCCTTTTGCTAACAATTATCTAGGAATATCTTTTTAACCTTTTTTTGTGAAAAATAGATTACCTTTTCATACTTTACCATTAGTATTACCTTTTTACGTTCTAAGTGTCGGTATAATAGCCGGTACTTTGAATATTGAGGGCAATATTCAATTCTAAGTGTGGAGGGGGGGTTCTATCGAATTTGATCGCATATGTACCTTCTAGTGCCCTAGTACCCCCGTTTTGACCAAAATTTTAAATTTTTTTGCAATAAAAGTATGCTTAGTCTTGATTAGGTTAGATTAAAGGGAATCCCGACTCTTCCAGAGTGTTGACCTAGTTACTTCCTTAACGTTTAAGATTAAGGTTTTACAAAATGTGCGAATGAAAATGTTAAGTGTAGAATAGTTGGTTTTCTTTAGAGCTTATATAAGTAATCTATGGCTTTTCCTCCCAGGAGATAACTAATCTGACTTAATAAGTGCTTATTTTCAAACCTTTGAACGTTAAAACTGTTTTGTTAAGCAAAAATAAGTTTTTATACAATTTTGATATAGAGTACTAGTCAAATTTTTATTTAAGTTTTGGAACAACCATACTTTCTTAAAACCGGAATAATGTTGCAAAATGAAGTGAGTAAAATCGCTAAATTATGCAAGAGTGAAATTTTGAGTTTGTTAGGTTATAAAAAAAATGAAAAAAAAAATAAAAAATAAAAAATAATATGTGTTGCGTGAATAAATGTTTATGTTGCTTATGAATAAATGTGCGAAACTTGCTTTTTCTTAAATTTAAATCGGAAATTGAACTAGTATTCGTCAAAATTGTCTAAAGGTTGGATGATAATTTGGAAATTTTTTATTTCAAAGATCCTGTGAGCTCTGATACTATTCTCGAGGGTGTAAAAACCTAGCCTCCTAAGCTGTGCTAAGGACAAGCTAAGAAGAAAGTCGCTACATGGAGTGATCTCACCTTTGAATCTCTAATTTCTAAATCATCGTCGGTTGTTATCTATTCAAGTTAAATATTACTTTAGCGGTAGCCTCGTAAATCCTTGAAATCGAATTCCTGCTAATTCCGGTACTATTTTCCGTGAGGTGTCAAAAGCCCGGTCACCTAAAATCAACTAGTTTGGGATGTGCCGAGAAGAAAGCCGCTACATGGAAAAGGCCCTTTCGATCCATAGATTTCATGGTTTCCGGTGAATTATTATTGTTAGGTCACCATATTAGTAAACACAAGTAATCTTATAAGAGAAATGAGATGAGAATTAGACTTGGTTGATTAAGATCAATATGAAAGATGAAAGAACAAGAGTTTCCTTTAGATATGAAATTAACCAACAAATGTAATGAGATACATGATGTCCTATTTATAGGAGAGGGATAGGGCAACACTCCCTTCCTTCCCTATCTTCTAAGTCGTGGGCTTTCAAGGCCCATTGGACATCTTATTAAACTTAAACATTAATCATACGAGTAACTAAATAACGTAGCTAATTATGATAATTCTAGCAACCTATTACATTTACTGAAATGACCGAGACTTGACTGAATAGTTGAAAACTATGATCCTAACAATCTCCCCCTAAGGATCGGTCATGAAGGATTGTTGAAGGATAGAAGTTCGTCACGGTCATCGAGGTTGCTTGACGTCTTTGTCTTTGGACTTTAACTGTTGACATTTGTAGCTTTAGACGTCTTCAAAATGATTGTAGTAGAAGTGATTCATCGTTCTTTGTTCTTTGTCTTTGTTGATGTGAAAATGAGAGATGATGTTGTAATCCGCCACACGTCACTTTCGGTATCTCCAATGGATTCGCTCCGTTCCGACATGCTCATACATCTTTGACTGTGTTGTAGTTATGCATTCGTAGCTCTTTGTCTTTGTTGTTGAAAATTCATGATTGTTGTCGTAGAATCTTTTCTTTAGACTGTGATGTTGCATCGAGCTTTCATTGGCATTGAGATGTATGTATGAGCACGTGGAAGTTGGTGTTCAAGATGGCATTTGTACCTGAAATAAAACAGTTAGCAATAATACAACCGGTACTTACAGGTTTGAACTAGAATTCATCAACAGCATATTGTGAAGACTCCTTCTAATTCGCGCCAAGGCCGTTCCTAATCGGATACCCCCTAAGGAGCTTACACGGGCACACCTAAGTACACCCACGATTAGGTGAGTCGCTGGAGATCACCCCACGACTGTAGACCATTTGAAGCCATCATAAACACTAAGCGTAACCCACGAGGAATTACCGAAGTGACCTGCTGTCAGGGCTGTTTGATGTTGACCCTGGCAGGATTTCCGTTCAATCATTCGAGAAATACCTAAGTAAATCCCTCATGAACGTTCTAGGCAGATTGCTAAGATCTGCGAAGGACTCGATAATTTACAATTGGTGTCCATTGATGTAGAACAACCAATGTAAGATTACTAAGTGTACCTAAGAGATCTTTGATGTATCTCGTGGCTCTAGACTCAATTAGTGCAACTTATGGTTTCCTATGCGGAGATTGGGGCAGGGTCTCCTGTTTCAATATCAACCAACTCTAAATAGAAGGTCGATAGATTACAACGGTTCCCCGTGAGAATGAAACAAGTATCTTTTGAGAGATACCCGAGTGGCTAGAAGGTTAAGGTGCATGCGTCACTGGGTCCATGACGTCTTTTATCTTCAATACCGGTGTCGCCTTAGCAACAACCAGTAGCATATGAATTGAACCCGGTGTCTGCCCTAAGGTTGAATAATTTGGAGGGCTCATTTCTTTTCACCCTTTTCATAACGTTTCTTTTTAATTCTTCAACCCCTTCTTTCTCCGTTTCATTCATTACTCCTTTTTCGAATCATACCTAAGGACTTCTAAATACTAACTATTGGTGATGTCCTTGGGTAGATCCCTCCGGTTTAGGCGGATCATAGGACGGTTATTCCTAACCTTAGTCACCTTATAACTCCATGACTATCCTAGTGATGCCTTTTGAAACCATTCATTTGAAAATCTCTCAAAGTGTTTGTGAATAAAAAACATTTTATAACACTTTGAGGGTTTTATTTTCTTATGAAATACTCCCCCTCCACATGTGCTTATGAATATTTTGCGGAAAATAACACATGCGGGAGAAGTTAGCACTTTAGAATTGATCCACTCTTAATAGACATGTACCCGAGGGACACGGTTACGTTGCTTAGTTAAAGGGATGCATTGTCAGTTTTTAGGTGACAACTAGCCCTAATAACTACCTTGAAGTTGTAAACATTCCATAAAGGAAGTTAGACCCGTCAAAGTAACGTCTAGAAAGAGTTTCTCGAAACGGTACAATCTACTCGGATAAATCCTTTCGAATACTAACGGTTTTTGTTTCGTCAATTCTTGGGTCAATTCTGAGTCGAGCTCGAGTGAGATACAACTTTGCCACATCATATTTTGATCATTTTCTTCTTCTCCCCCTCAAAAATAGCATATCAAATGTTGTTTTTGCAAACGATTTTGATTAAAATATGCTTTTTGAGTCTTATGGGGAGTTATCATCAAAGATTTGAGATTTTAAGAACGATGTTTTGGTACAAGTACTCCCCCTCAACTTGTGGATACTCATTGAGGTGAAATACTTGTCTTTTGAGTAGAATTGTGAAAATCTGAAAAGTTTGATAAATTCTACTCAAAAGTAAGAAGCCTTCGCTCCTTATCTTAGGATTGTAGCACTGAAGCGTACCACAGGGTCCTTTCTTTACAAGGTATGGGTTGTGCACTGTTATGTGTACACAAGCCTTAATAATTCACAATAATCAAGAATGAATTGGAAATAATGAAAGGTTATACCAAAAGCTTAAGTCTGAGATGAGGTCAAGGCATTGAAGTCGGTGAACTTTGCATTGGGCCTTTGAAATGTCAGGATCGGAAACGATGGACGAACCCCGATATAACTTTCCAGCCTCCTGATCTGTTCCCTCCGGTTGAGCCTTTCTTCAATGGCATGGATGAAGTTCTTTACCATTCTTCTTGTGCTAGAATTCCAACGGGTATTCTTTCCTTCTTTTACTTTGTTCAGATCGTCCGTCAATCTCCCCACTAGACCATCACGAACTCTTTGCAAGGTAGCATCACAGAACTTATGAAGCTCGTCGAACCGCATGAACCGTAGCTGATTCTTTGAGTTGAGGTAGGTAACCCCGAACTTTGGTTTTTGGAGAATCATTAGTTGAGATGCGTCATGTAGTTCTTCGATCATGAGTTGTGGTTTGGTCAAGTTGAGATGATTCTGGTAGCTTTCAACACCTAACTGTAGATCTTCTACACGTTCACGGATGATCAGTTGTCTGATGTACATGAGCAAGGAAGAGATGAAGTTGTACTGAGTTGACGTTGGGAAGCCCCTCATTCTTCCTTGAACTTTCTCCAGATACATATCTTCTACGTCATCTAGATAAAGATGTGGGAAATCGGCTTCACAAAACTTGTAGAGCTGTTCGTCTTGCCTCTTAACCACTATTTCCTTCATGTAGACATAATCAAACCGTTTATCTTCCAGGATTTGCATGATTGCGACGATTCGGCCTTTGTTCTTCACATCACCGGATGTACGTTCACGTCTGTGAGTGTAGCCGAGCTTTCGTCGTTCTGACCAGTTCTGAATTCCAAACAAAGCGTCTCTGTTGTATTCCACAATAGAGTTGCTGAAAATAGGAGCGGTTTCTTCAATGTTTGGAACCTCATAACGAGCAGCTGGTACTGAAATCCTTAATGAAGACTTGTAGCGATCTTTGGAAGCTTTGATGTCGTGTTGCAGGTAGCGGAGATCATAGTTGAAGAAGAACCGATACGGAATTCTAGGCTTGTCAGCAAAGCCTTGAAGAGGTAAAGGTTTTGTCCAGTCGGTGAAGTACGGTTCGTTGTGTTTTCCATGGGCATCGAAGTTGCTTTCCGGATTAAGCCAATCAAAGGAGTCTGATAAAGCTGATGCAATGTTCTGCAAATGGTAGTCCAGCTCTATTTTGTTTCCTGATCGTGCCTTAAGAAAGTCACGAGCATCCTTGTTGATTCGCCTAAGTTCAGCTTTCGTCACTTTTTCCAGCTGAAGACCCGAAAGAATACTCTGAGCGTATTGTAAAGTGTTGCCCGGGAGTGGTTCTTCGGTTTCAAGCGGTGGATGAGCTTTAATCATTGTAGTGACCCATTCAGATTCAGGAGCCTCAGGAGCATCTAACCATGTAAAGCGTTTGGTTTGCTTCTTCTTACTCTTAGACTTGTCGGTCTGAGTTGTTGATGATATTCCAGCTTGTGGTTCAGGAGATTCAGTTTGAATGAATTCATGTTGTGGTTCCTCCTGTTGATCATCTTGCTGAAGCATGAATGGTTCTTCTGCTGCTGTAGGTCCAGACTTGGGTGCTGAACTTTGTGGTTTGCGGGTAGAAGTCTTAGATGCTGGTGGTTGTCTGGATGATGATGGTTTGCGGCTAGACTTGGATCTTTTGCTTTGTGAGTCTTTGTCCGGATCATCGTCTTTTCTTGGACGTTTGCGTGTACCACCGGCTTCTTTACATGACTCTGTTGCCCTCAGGGATTCAAGTAATGCAGCTTCTTCATTAGTCTTTTCAACCTTTTCAGCAAGCTTAGAAGCTAACAAAGTTTCCAGTTGTTCCACGGTTAAATCCACAGGCTCAGTAGGAGGCCTGTTCGTTTGCAGATAGAAAGGAGTTGACTGAAGCGTTTTAACGATGTTTTTATGAATCCAGATGTCTAGCTCATTTCTGATGGGTTTTAGCAGTTCAGACATCTCTGGAGTTACTGTAGATACAAGATTTTCACCCAAGTATTCTTTGGTGTTGTCTTTGATCATCTCTTCCATATCTGCTGTCATGTACTTGTCAACATGAGCTTTAGTCTGCATTAACTCCTGTACTTTATCAGAGAGCTGAGTAACAAGTGTAGTCATTTTCTTCATTTGGTCTTGAAGATCACCATCGTGTTGTTGTGGTGTTCTCCTAGTCCTTGAAGATCCCGCAATATGCTTTGCCCGTAAAAATGCTTTTGTAGTTCTCAGACTGGCTTTCTTCATTCTTGGTCTTTTTGCTTTTGGTGGTGGTGGTGGTGGTGACTGGTCTGATGATGATGATGATGATTTTTCTTCTCTTTCTGATTCAGAATGAGGTGGAGATGGATTACGAGCAGCCAATTTGAGCTTTTTCTGCTCTTCCTTTTCCAGGTATCGTGTATCAACGATGACGCTTTTCAGCTTGCCTTTGTCAGTTGAAGGTTCAGATTCAGGTTATGCAGTTTCTTTATCATCATGCCCAAGTTCACGGATGACAATTCCTTCTCCTCTAGGTTGTTGTTGTTGCTCATGGAGTGTTTCTAAACTTAATTGTTTTGCCAGTTCGATTTCGGGATCCTCTTGAGCAACATACCTTATTTCATAGTCTCCTCCTTCATCTGTGTCGGTTTCGGTTTCAGAGCCAAATTCTGACCCACTAGCTTCTGATGGTGGTGGTGATGGTTCAGGTGTGATGACTTTCTTCTTGATGACTTTTCGTTTTGGGGCTGCAGTAGGCTTGGACTTTGGTTGTTTGGGAGTTTGAGTACTGCTGGAGCTTCCAGACTTAGCACCTCTCTTGCTGCGAGTCTCCCTTATGTATCTAGGAACTTCTTCGGTTTCTGTAATGCCTACTCTCCCAGCTTTGTAGGCTAAGTCGTAGATTCGGTAGTTCGAAGATGCAAGAATCTTGTCATTCAGCAGATTGTCAGGTATCATCAGGCCAGTGGTCCTTGGAGTGAATTGAATGGACTTGACGAAAGCAATCTTGTCGTCTTCCACAATGCTGTGCTTTGGTTCGGTACGGTCAAACATCCTTTGTTGAAACTCAGGAGTTTTGCCAACGAGGTAGTCAATGAGCATTTTGGTGAACCTCAAGAACGGAATCATGGTTCGACCAGTAGTACGGATCTGAAAGATGATGTCGCTCATGATTGGATCTGCAAAGTCAATGTTGGCCTTGCTCATCATCCCCCAGAATACTTGCAGATGGGATAGTCGGGGATGTTCATGACCACTCTTCCGTCCCGTGATAGATCTGATGATAAGCATGTAAAAAGTTCTCCAAGGTTGAGGTAGATACTTGACGTTGAACTTGGACAGTATAAGCCTGGAGGACTCTTCTATATCATAACCAAGCTCAATCATGTAGTCGAGTACTTCAAGCTCTGTCATCATCGGTTCATATTCATTGTAAGTAGGAAGCATTAGAACCGTCCTGAGAACATCTAGATCAACTTCGTATTCCTGTTGTTCTAGAGTGACCTTGAATGAAGCATCATCCAAATTAACTTGTGCAGTGTGCCAGAATTGGTGAATGTAGAAGGTTGGAACAGAAGCAGACTTCGTAAGCATGCTCTTGCACGGATGTGCCAATAGAATGTCTTTGACGATCCGGCAAGAATCTTCAATAATCCTGAGCTTGTTGAAGTCTAAACGAAGATTATTCTTGCCAAGAGTCACATGGTAGTCAGCTGGAACTACTTCACCAAGTGTTAAAAGTGGAAGATCCTGTGCGGGTGTGTTCTCTGCTTCTTGTTGTTGTTGAGCCATTGTGAACTGAAAATGTGATGTCATAAGATCAAACATTCAACTTGTTAGTTTGTAAGTTAACGTACGAGTTTGATACTTAAGAGCATTTCATTTTCTATATAGCATGCAAAGTTCATTAAACACGTGAGATGTTGTTATGACGATGACAAATTGCATATAATCTAAGACGTAACGATAAGCATTCAAAACATATCATGCAAATTAAGTACATCTAATAGATTATACAATCACTAAACATCCACAAGTTAATGATGCAATGGTCACATACACATGAATACAAGTTCACAAGAATAAATCTTAGTTTTTATAAAGTTTACATGTTATACAAACTTTTCAAAAAAAAATTATTCTAAGTGTGATCTCGATAACTTG
>LBNU01013732.1:131306-143028 GCA_014162995.1 Artemisia annua
TTGTTAGGTCACCATATTAGTAAACACAAGTAATCTTATAAGAGAAATGAGATGAGAATTAGACTTGGTTGATTAAGATCAATATGAAAGATGAAAGAACAAGAGTTTCCTTTAGATATGAAATTAACCAACAAATGTAATGAGATACATGATGTCCTATTTATAGGAGAGGGATAGGGCAACACTCCCTTCCTTCCCTATCTTCTAAGTCGTGGGCTTTCAAGGCCCATTGGACATCTTATTAAACTTAAACATTAATCATACGAGTAACTAAATAACGTAGCTAAATAAGATTATACTAGCAACCTATTACATTTACTGAAATGACCGAGACTTGACTGAATAGTTGAAAACTATGATCCTAACAAATATTGACTTAAATAAATAACAACCCTAATAAATGTCGATTTTTGCGATCAAAATTTAAAAAACAAGCACATTCACCTAACTTAAATAAATGTGGGAGTGAAAAGTTAAGTCTCGGCTTATATAAATTATTAGTATAAGTAGTGTTAGCATTTTACAAAAACATTTGCACATCGAGTTTAAGCTTAGTTGGGAGTATAAAAAAGAGGATGACGATTACAATTCCCTGAAGACACCCAGTTTGTGTGAATCCCGTTCCATGATGCCATTTTTTGAAAATCAAGCATGTTATTGTCTAGTTTAAATTTCTCGCTTAGAATAAAAGTCGAAACGGGGTATCCTTGGTATTCTTTTTATCCTTTCATTACTTCATATGATCGGATTGCTAGGGACTAGCAATAGTTTAGTGTGGGGGATTGATGAGTGTGTAAATAAGTATCAAGAATACATGGTAGACGTGGGAGATTTGACTAGTCAACCCTTGTGAAAAGGCTAACTTGCAAAACCCGTGAATACGATATATATGTGATACCGAGCAAGTGATCACCCGGGTCGTGTCCCAACGAGGTGTGAAATGGGGGATATCGTGTAAGGCTCGGAATTAAAGTGCTTGTATAGTAGGAACTTGGATTATTTGGTATTGTGGAATGATAACGTAGAGAAATAAAATCTAAAACATATTTAAAACTAAGAACGACCATTTTAATTAAAACTAACGTACGTGCGCAAAATAAAAAGTGCAATCTAAGCAAGACTAAACCTATGGGCATAAAAATAATTTTCCTACGTACTAGATGACAAAAGAAAATTTTATAAAAAAAAAGTAAATTAATTATTTAATAAAAATTCTAATTATTATGAATTAAAAAACTATTTAACACTAATTAAATCCTAATATATGCTAAACTTTTTCAAATAAATCTGAAACTTTTTAGAAAATACTACAAGTAATTACTAACCTATGAAAAATATTAGTAAGGGCGGCATAGTGCAAAAATTAGCAGAAATTAAGCCCTGTAAAACTGATTAAATAAAATAAGCTAAACAGACACTAACTAGTTATATATTAAATATTGCAAGTTATAACAAGAAAAGACCCAAGGGCAGATGGTATGTGAGTGTGCTTGTGTCTGTTGTGTTGGCTACGTCCAGGGTTCGAATCCCCCAAAACACATTTTGAAAAATAAACTTTGATACTTGAAAACTAAATGGAAATGAAAAATTTGGTTTGGAATTAATAATATTACAGAAAGACACCTGACTTAGCATAGAACCTTGGTCAAAACACTTTTTATACCAAATTCAATACTTATGCCAAACACCCCTATAAGGGTGGCTGTTTTGTGATTTTCAAAACAAAAGGTTGATTTAGCTTAGAAAAATGAAAGATAACTACTAACCTAGCTATAATATGATTAGAGAAGCAATAAAGAACTAAAAATAAGCAGTCTTCAATAAGCAAACACTAATAAGCCATTTTTGAGCTAATATGAAACAGTTAACAACTAATATTAATGAAAACTAAGCTCAACTAAGATAATTAAGCTAAAACCTACATAATAAGCAATAAGTGACTAGGATA
Source organism: Artemisia annua (assembly GCA_014162995.1). Classification (NCBI taxonomy): domain Eukaryota; kingdom Viridiplantae; phylum Streptophyta; class Magnoliopsida; order Asterales; family Asteraceae; genus Artemisia; species Artemisia annua. Next base: position 133,255 of record LBNU01013732.1, read on the forward strand.
AGCAAAGATCAGCACCAAATAAGCAGAAAATAAACAATTGCTACAGTAACTTAGCAAAAAAATGGAATTTACTTACAATCGCCCTAAGCTCAAAACAAGGGTGAGATTAATTCCTAACCATCCTAATGCTTCCCAAGAAGCTCTAAACCATTGCCATCCATAATTCACAATGCTCCTGCTTCTTCTTCTTTTCTTCTTCTCTTTTTTTTTGTTTATATATATATATATATATATATATATATATATATATATATATATATATATATATATATATATATATATATATATATATATATATATATATATATATATATATATATATATATATATATATATATATATATATATATGTATGTATGTATTAAAACTGAAAGGAAAGCTTCTGATTTTAATTAAACACAAAACTTAAACTCACAAAAACTATAGATTAGACTTGAGAGTTTAGGTTTTAAAAGTTGATAACAACTTATATCACAGAATTTAAAGACAGAAACTTTAAAAGGAAACTGATAACTTGAATTAAACTTGAGAAACTTAGTTACAATACAATTAAAATAAACTTAATTAATGAAAAACTAGGCTATGAACCATTTGCCATGAAAGGCTTACATAGGACCTATTTATACTAAAAGCTCACTAGGGGTCTTCTATTCTTGTGCTTTTTCTGTGAGAGAAAACAACATTAGATATTGTTTGTGCTTCTTTGGAGCAAATCTCACCCATTGATTTGATTTTTGAATAATCTCAGCCTTTAAATTGGTTTTTGCGCCAAAATGGTGAGGTGGATTGCCAGCATGGAGATGGAATAGGTAAAATTTTACACGGGGTTCTAAGGTGGCTGGAGCAGGTGTTGGGGAGAAGAGAAGGGACAAATAGTTGGGAGAGTGTGGGGGAGACAAGGTGCTGGGAGATTGTGGGATATGCTTGTTTTGTTGGGAAGGAGGGAAAGGGTTGACCGTTTGACCCTGGTTTTATTAGTAAAAGGGGTGGATTGGTTGGGCTTGGGTTTATGTTTGGATTGGGCCGGATGTGGTTTGGGTTTAGTTAAGTTTAGGCATAGTATTGGATTTGGTGTAATATGGGCTGACTTGGCCCATAACTATGGGTCGGGTTGGCCCATAAAATTCGGTTTCAGTTTTGCTTTTCCAATTTTGTTCCAAACTATATCAAGGGGTTGACTTTGATTCCGTCGTTGATAATCCAAAATGCTCATTTTCGCTCCATTTTCAATCTTTTTTACCTGAAACACATAAAAACACAAACCAAGGTTATCTACAGTATATTTGGCCATTTTTAGTATTTTTTATATATTAAAACGAGCATAAAATGACGAGTATTTACACACTCATCAGTGTGTAATTCCTTAACCAATTCCATAGAGTATTCTAAGAAGTTTGGTGTAACTTGTAATGATGCACAAATCTAATTTGAGTGATTAACAATCAATGGTTTGTATCATGAAGAATCATAGCTAAGAATTCAATCTCCTAGTTAACTTCTTTCGACCGTTTAACTATTATAATAATTCTCATGAAAATCCATTTGTTTGAAAAGCATTTCTTATCTCAATAGTTCTTACGAATCCTTTCGGCCCTTTCTCGTGATGAAATTGTTTCAAATCCATTTTAATGAGTAAATATGATGCTTGTCACACATCATATCCCATACTAATTCGTGCACTAATGTTTTGGAATAAAAACATAAAGAAAATCCTTTCGGCCCTTTTAATCCTTTAAAGTGTTTTTACCAACAAATTAAGCATGATTAGATATTATTCCAACAAACTCATAAAACAAAAAATGTTTTCATGCATCACTTTTTAAGAGAAGAATACTCCAACAATGGTTATATCATACACGCAAGTATACCACAAATTACTCCATAGCAATCAACATAATAACACACAAGTAACAAACAAAACTTTCATTAAACTCAAAGTAAAAGTAGTTCATTGTAAGAAAACAAGATATACCTAGTTTAAGAATTACAAGAACTAGAATCGTGGAACCATAGCAACCACACTCCTCCACTCGCCTACTATGACAAGTAAACAACTCCAAAATCGAACAAAAGAATTGAGACATGAACTCAATGTTTCCTGGACGTGTTTACAGCACTTCTAGACTTTCGGGCAATAATAGTAAGATAGTAAGGACTTTGGTGTAAGCCTTTTTACTAATTTTGGGTGTTACACTTAGTATACTAGCCTAGGATCCATTATATATTGTAAGAACACTTATTCTTCAAACCAAAACATTCCTCCATAGTTATTATCAAGAAATGATCGAACTCCAATGATTAATGGGAAGTAAAACCTTCATTTAATGCGAAAATGGTAACTGCAACTCATCCTATCCGATCAGATATATGTCCATCCGATTGGTTGCTTCTTTTGGCACATTCCAACCGAATCGGATGCGGGTTGCATCAGATCGGTTGGATCCGTCTTGTACTCACATAATTGACTTTTCTTCGACTTTTCTTGTTGCATGTTTTATCCTTCATTGAGGTGCTAATTTCTCCCATAGAACTTGATATTTTCTTCATATATGAACATGGAAATCTTGACACTGACAAATCCTTGAGTCCTTGTGTGGTTTCTATCTAGTCTCCACCTTGAGAATCTTCGAAATATGCATAATTACTTCAATTCTTCGTCTTTTCATCATCTTTTCCTGTACTTGGTTACATTCACTTGCATATACACTTTTTCATGATTAAGTAACAAATACATACAAATATAACCAAATATGCTGCACAAAACTAACAATAACGCATACTAAAAACATGCTCATTCTAAGCGTTATCAGTATCCACCATGAAGTTTAGTGTCTCCTTGTCAATCTAACAGCCGGATTGCATCATTAATGCAATTTCCATCTTCTTCTTGTAATATGCAGAGTCACGAATTTTGTGATTGGTGTTTTTGGTTGAACTTACAGAGATATCACTCATTTTGTTTTTGTCTTTATCATTGAAAGTGTACTGCTGAAGGTCATTACCGAGTTTGACCAAGTCACCCATTAGTGATTGCTCAGTGTCATTCTCATCATACTTATGTGGGAAAAAGATTGCATCCTTGTTATGTGGATCAATGTGATGATGAGACGGCTTAGATGGTGATGATGATTCGGAAAGATTAGTTCGCACAGGATCCATAGGGAAGAAAGTTCCATTATCTAGATCTCTTTTGATGCGTTGATGGTCTTCTTTGTCATGCGATGACACTAGTGCTTGCCATATGTCATGAGCAATGTTGTGATTGTCCACATGCAGATAAAGGTTATTTGGAATAGCCAACATGATGAAGTGTTTTGCCCTAAAGTCAGCCTTGTATTGTTTAAGCTCATCTTCACTTAGATCATCTTCAGTTTGATATACTATAGCTTCTGGATGACTTGGGTCAGCAAGTTGTTTTATAACATATGGATCTTTTCTGATTGAGTTTATCATGTACACTTTATCATCAAAGTGTGTTAGCTATGCCTTAAACCTAAATGCCCAATTTTATAGGTTCATGGTAGCAGCATGGGTGGTCTTGTTGTTGTACCTAACATCATTGTAGAATAGCTAGTATCAAATGGAGTAGACATTGTGATAGTGGATCTTTAATATGAGATGTTGTTTGTGTATGAAGGTGATGTTTTAGTTTGTTTTAGGTTGAGATGGTTGAGTGTATGGAATTTTTAAGTTGTGATATATAAATGATTAAAGTCACTAAGTCAAGGTATCGCAACAAAGTCTTGCAAATAGTAACTATCGCAACTTTTTGGTGAAATTTGTGCAGAGTTTCCTTTCGCAAAAACGTGGGTCACAGTAAGTCTCGAAAGATCAGGTGTCGCAAAACTTTTGCTATCACAACAATACAAGGGTTATCGCAACAATTTCTTGCGACTTGGGCAGAGTTTTCTTTCGTAAACAGTGGGTAACCAAAAGCTTCGAAATCTAGTATCACAACAATTACGATCGCAACCTAAACTATTGTTATCGTAGTTACCTATCGCAACCAAATAGCTATCGCAACTATCTCTAAGCCAAGTGTCACAACAAAACCCTCAATTTTGCGAACAAAATTTTACAAACAAAATGCTAAACCCTATTTTTACGAGAAAAGTACACTTTTTCAAAAACCCTTAAACCACGATTTAAACCTAAATCTTCAACAAATTCATAAAAAATTTGTGTAGAATGATAAAAGCTCTTTCTTTTTCTTCAAATATGTTATCCTAACACCCATTTTATAAGATTAAACATGTTTAAGAGTAATTTTGATACTATGTATGAAAGTAAAACTATTCTAGAGAGAGAAAGTTCTTAAATTTCTACTAAAATCAAAACTTTTACTAATAATGAAGATTAAAACAAAACTAAAACACAACTATGTAAAACGACAAATCATATTTGGCTCTTGATACCAATTGTTGTTCCAATAATATCACGTCTACTATAACAATCTTAGTGAGATAAAGTGGGTGTGGACACTTAAGTTTAGCGAGAGAAATGAGAGAAAAGTAAGAAGTCTCGCATTGATAGATAGAAGAACACACACCTCATAACCCATGAGGTAGGGGGTATTTATACCCTTACAATAGTCAAGCATACTATCGCAACTATACAGTGTTGCGAAAATGCTATGCTGTCGCAACCACACAATGTTTATTCATCATACCATAAACTATTACAAAAGATAAATAGAAGTCCCTGTACTAATGATTTACACTTTTCGTGTTCCAACAAAGATTATAAAACTAAGAATAAAAAAAAAAAAAAAAAAAAAAAAAAAAAAAAAAAAAAAAAAAAAAAAAACTAGAATCAAAATGCAATTAATCATAAACGAGCATATTCTACTACTAAAAAAAATTAAAATTAAGAAACTTAAAATTATGATAATCTAAACATAAGCATAGGCATAAAATTATGAGAACTTAGTAATGCAAGCATCAAAATTAAAACTAAACACAAAACAAGAAATCACAATTGGTAGGTAGGTTTTTCGCAAGCAATTCGCGCACAACTTATAAAATGATGGAAACGAAGATTCAAAACAAACAAAAACACAACAAATCCCCGGCAGCGGCGCCAAAAACTTGATGCTTTCGCAACAAGCTTTAAATTTATAAAAAAGAAATACCGGTTAACTAGGAACACATTCTGGCAAGTATACGTACCCTTATGGTGTGTAGTTAGGGAATGGTAAGTTAAGGTCATCCCAAGAGATTTGAGTGTTTTTTAGATGAAGAATCTATTGTAAAAAGTGTGTGCAAAAAGTATATTGGTTGTCACGGTCAAAAAAACTCTATAGCGTCTAAGAAAGCAAAGTATATAAGTAGCAGATAACACGATAACGATAATGATGGAAATTCAATAATATAAAAGACAACACTTGTTTGGATTAGTTTAAGATATTTAGATTGCTTAATACGATAATGGTTTGACAAATTGATTACAAATATTAGAATATGATGGTGACAAATTCCAATTTATGATTTTAAAGTATATAACCCTCGCGAAGATCATAAAACAATGAAATCAAACATAAAGCATAATCAACCAATTTAAGACTTAGTTTATTTAACAAGTTTGATTCATGGTAGTTTCACAAATTTGTTAACAATTACACCCAAGTTTCTTTGCAAAATCAAGTTACTAATGAAATGGTCAATACAATAGATAATCATCCATAGACAAAACGATTATAACTAGTTGGTTGATAATAACTCTTTCGACCTATGAAATCACCAACAACTTATCAAACTTGATAGGCAAATGTCACAAAAACTCAAACACAATTGGTTCTTTAACCAAGCAAGAAATTGATCAAAACCATAATTCAACACAAACAATCCTCATATGAAAAACATCATCCAAACAAGTGTATAAAGAAATTATTCCATATTGTTTTCAAAAAAATCCAATGTTTCAAGAATCATGGAACCAACAAACATCTTGAAATACAAAATTAAATTACCGAAATATGATTACAATGAGTAATGGTAAGGATTTAGACCAATCCTTGGGCCTCTAATCAACTACAAGTTTCTAACCAACCGGAAAATTATGTCCAAACACTTTCTCTAGCACTTGAGCCCTTCTTCCTGAATTTGCAGGTTCCTTGGTCTTTTAAGAGTGATAATATTGAAGCGATATCCTATCCTTATGGTGTAAGGGAGGATAAATGGTGAGTGGTGATGTTATGTTGTAAATTGTTGTCCAAAACTCTTGCAAAAGGGTTGTATATATGCTTGTAGGTAAGAGAGATGTAAACTTGGCCTCCATGTGTTATAAAAGTGTAGGAAAAATGAGGAATGATGAGTACATGATCGGCCATGGGGTTAATGGTACTTAATTCCACACTTAAATGCAACTTTGGAAGACATTTTCTACAGCAACCCACGGTTGAACTTCTCAACCCGAGGTTAGAACTTTCTGCTTCCCTTTTTCAGTTTCAACCCGCGGTTGGGAATCTCAACCCACGGTTGGAATTCCTGCATCAACCTCAGATTGGAATTTCAACCTCGGGTTGGAATGTCTGTCTCAACATTAGGTTGGAAATTGGTTGGTATGTAGAATTTCAACCTTGGGTTGGTTATGTATTCCATCTTTAATAAACATCCTTTGTTGGCATAAATATTACGATATTTAATCTAAACATCCTCTTCATGTTTTGATGATGACAAAGATGTAAGTTACAACACATAACGTAAAGTGCTTAAGTTACTTGTGATAACAAATCTTCTATGCATTCTTACATCAACATCTCAACACAAGTATGCTTCAACAATCACTTAAGGTATGTATAAACAAATGTCTAATAAATTTTATGATCAAAGGGATTTTTATTTAAACATTACAAAGTTTATAAAATTATATAAACACTTTGTATTTCTTTGAAAAACATTTTTGGTAATAAAGGAAAATGTTTTATTCATAATAAATATATGAATTCAAATTTTTAACCAAAATCAGTTAGTTTTTCACCAAATAAACTTTCCCCAGAAAAAGACAAGAAAACTGCCCGTTACAGGTGGGCGGCCCCCTTAATTTTAAGGGGGCCGGCACCTATTTAAGGGGGGCGACACGATCCTCTTGTCAGAAACTTTTGCCTATAAATACCCTCTCAAACCTGGTATTTTTCCTGACCTTTTGCACTAAAATTTTCAGTCCCAATCCTTTTCAAACATCTTTCTAAATCCTTTGATCATAAGATTATAAGTCTTTGTTTTCAAGTGATCCAATCCTTCACCACTCAAAGTGCAAGAGAAGAATCCTCCCTATCATAAAGCCAAAGATATATTAGAGTCTAGTTAGTGTTGATGTGAAGTTGTGAGTTATGTATGTATATGTAATAAGTAGATCAAGATGATCTTACTTAGTAGTGAGTCAATGAGTGAGTAAGAAGTAGTGGGAAGAAGTAGTAGTGTGGAGAAGTCATTTAGTTGTGAAGATGTAGGTGTGTGAATAAGTAGTGGAGTATAGAAGAAGTTGTGAAGTAGTGAAGAAGTCGTGAAGTTGTGAAGTCGTGAAGAAGTCGTGAAGTCATGTAGAAGTTGTGTAGTGATCGAAGTCGTGTCGTGAGATTGGTTCTAGCTACTATTAGAACCCGACATTTAGCTTAGTGTCGTTAATTGGTGTAAGCAAAAGTTGTGTACGGTTTTCTCCGCCAAAAGGGAGCTTGTTGAGTAGTGAAGAAAACTCTCGAGTAGGTGACTCGGGGAGTGGAGTAGGGCAAGGAAGGTGTCCTTGTAGCCGAACCACTATAAATCATCGTGTCCGGTTTGCATCTTCTTTCTCTTATCTCTTTACATTTATTCTTGCATTTATCGCTTTATATCTATGCTTGCATATATGTGTTGGTTGTTGCTTATATTGTCATGATGATTGATTGTGTTATAGTTACAAGTTAATATTGTGATGGTTTGTATAATTATATGATATGATCTAATAGATTATTATTCACTTCTCATATTGAGTTTAACTTAATAGATGATTTGATACAAAACGTTTTAAGATTTTAAAAGGAAAACATATTCACATAAAGATCAACCAAAACTCTATTCATAAAACTAAGTTTTGAAAACAAACTCAAAAGCACACATATATAATTGATCATATTGATTATATATTGTTTTCATAATGAACTCTAATTGAAGATTTTGAAACAAAAATTTTATAAAAAGAAAAAGAGGTAAAACTATTCAACCCCCCCTTCTAGTTTTCCACAATTGGTATCAAGAGCCACGTCACTCTAATTTTCAAAACAAATGGTTTTAAAAATTGAGTACGATCCATGTATTAAATTACTCATTAAGGAGGATTAAATATGAAAAGTGTTTTGTTGATTAACTTGTATCAGTTTTGATGTTATATACACTAATTATACTAGCTCGAAATAAAATTATGCTTAAAATAAGTGTTATATGTTCAGTATTAAACTCAGAAAGTTTCACACCTTTCCGCAAAGTTAAAAAGCAATTTTTGACAAAAAAATGCATATTTGAGTACCAGATGGGCGGCCCCCTTATTTGTCTGGGCGGCCCCCTTAAATATTTAAGGGATCCGCCTATCTGTTCGGCAGTTTTTCAGAAACTTTAAAAATCATATAAAATTAACCGTAACTCCGTAGTAGTCGTGCTACCTGGCATTTTAAAGGTAATTGAGTATACTTTCATTTTAAAATACTTACAAGTAACCATTACAAACTTAAATAAGTCGGAAAGTCAAAATACTATACGGTGCTCAAAAATTTGTGTTTCGTTTTAACGTAAAACTTTTGTTTTACCTTTTCCTTCAAGTCGGGCATTCCTAGTTGATATACTTTTGAAAAATTAAGTATTTATGTTTTCAAAATATTGATCTTAATTAAACTATAGAATGGGAAGGAAACTATTTTATTTTCAAATAAAATTGAGCTAAGTAAACATTGATGTATATAATACACAAAACGACGACAAGTGCTTTATGTGTTATGTGAACTTCTTTGTGATTTTATTTCCTTAATAAAATATAGTAGATGATTGTTGCTATTTGAAGTTTAGCTAACTTTATATCTAAGCATATGTTTCCTATTAGTTTATAGCTAGTTTTCCGGTTTATATTTAACTAGATCTTATGATAGATTTCTTGCATTAGGATTGCTATTTTATGATTGCATTGTATATAGGTATAGATGGCTTAATGTTACTCAAACATCTTGTATATGAGTTAAATTTAGTCACCTAAATATTTCAAACAATTGAATCTATTCTCAACAACACAATTAAATATTTTTAACAAATTACCTTGTTTTACCTTAGGTTGTTTAAATAAGAGCAATTAGATCATTTTAAAACATTAGTAGTTATATAAAAGAAAAAGTATTTTCAAAATCTAAGTGTGTTCATTATAAATAACAATAAATAGTCTTTCACATAAACAAAACATATAACAGTCATGAAGTAATAAGTCAACTTTCAATCATTCACTAACCTCACTCATAAATAATCTTAGGATTAATGGAACACACTATCAAAATGTCTATTTATTTTAAATGAATGTTCGTAAGGGTCAAGAAAGATCTTGATATTAAATCAATTCATTATTCAAATTATGGTTGATATATCTATCAAATCTAATTGACATGTTTTTAAGTGTGGACAAGAAATTGGATTGTTATTTGTTTAGGTTTAAGATTATATCAAATTACAACAAAAGACATAGTCTTGAATCTACATACTCAATCACACTAGATTGATATAAAAACATTTACATCCTTTGTAGATGAAAAGAATATGCATT